>BMAO01021451.1:0-27562 GCA_019973975.1 Trichonephila clavata
TTTAAGTGTGGAATGGGATTCCCCAAAAAACCAGTGCCGAATTACTCATTAGGTGGAGTAGGTGATTGCCTATGGGCCCCACTCTTTTTAGGGGCCCCAAAAATAAAAAAACCCCAAATATTTAGCTATTTTTTGCTGCAAGAATTAGTTTTTATTACAGATTATAATAAATAATTAGTGTTTAGTTACATATTTTTTAATTCGCAGATTATCTGTTATTTTATTTGTGCAATGAAATATATTGCTAAAATGTTGTGTAATAAGATTATTAGGCTACAGGGCCCCGAGAACTGGACTGCCTAGGGATCTCCATGTCGTTTTATCCAACACTGCGGAAAACATCTTACAGTTTTAAGGGTTCCGTGAGTCGAAAAGTTTGACCACTGAACTTTGTCCAGAAATAACTCTTCCATGGACAAGATTCCCTGCTGTTTTACTCCCTCCCCCCCCCTGAAAAAGAAAAAAGAACTACCAATTTTACGATTGTGACCCCCCCCCTCCTCCTATCCCCATTCCTTAGCGAGCGTCGGCTTTCGCTGAGGGGAGAATTTTGTTGAGAGGAGTACCCGAAAGAGAAATTTATTGCCCATCTTGGGAATCTTCAGAAAAATATTTGTGCCAAAAATTTCGCAAAAGTCAACGCCATCTAGATGTCATGTAAGATGTTAAACAACTGACGGGCTTCCCTTAATGTATTTTTAGCAGTTATTTCTAGTAGTTTTGAATAAAATTATGTAGTCATATGGCAATGAAGTATATCGGCACCGGCTAGCTATACACAGTAATATCTCGACTCGCGCGATTTTCAAATCTCGTCGATTTGTCTTTTGTTTGAGGGGGGTTGGGGTGAAATATCGGTAATGTGATTGAAGAAGTTGTCGATCTTGCCAGGGAAATAAATTTAAAGTGGATTGTGATGAACTTCTAGATTCCAAAAATCAGGAGCTAGCAATTCTTGAGCTCTTAGAAATGCATGAGCAAGACATTGAAGTTATTGACTTGAAGAACTTGTCTTTAAGCCCAATTCAATCAGAAGATCGAATGACGGTTGAGAATTTGACAGAAGACTTTAGTTTAATTTTTTTTAAAGGAGGGGGGGGGGTATACAAATTTTTTTAAATATAAACTCCAACAATAAGCGTATTTTTTCAAAAAAAAAAAAACAAGGAATAAAAAAAATATTTGAACCAGCAGACTACTTAGTTTGATTTTATGAAACTTTCTACATCAAAATAACTTCAATTTGCGATTTTTTGTCTTATTAAGATTTTATTAAACATTTTTTTTTATTTTTTTCGTTTCAGCCAATAAAAATATTTATATGCTAATCAAGTTAAACTTTTTTTTCATAGACCTTGCATTTTTTCGTTTTAGCCTGCTTTATATATTAATTTTTGCAATGTATCAGCTTAATGTGTTTATGACCTGTACAGAGTAATTATTTTAAAAGATTTAAATTATAAATGTAGTGAAGTGTAGATTTAAAACTTAAAAACACATGCTAATTAAATTAAATTTAAATGATTCATAAAAATAATGATAAACAATGTTTTTTTTCAGATGATCTGTGTTCAATAGAAATTTTCAACATTGTTATCATTTTATCAGTTTACCTATTTTTTGTTTAGTCGTTCCAGTCGACAACTGTTACTGAAACTCTTTCACACTAGGTAAAGCACACAATTAAAAAATTTCTCACAATATTCCATAATTCGAGATAAATAACAGGTATACCTTTTTAAAGCCAAAATTGCTGGCATCCGTTTCTAAACTTTAATATCTCCATTACTGCCTATTCCAATCAGCTCCTCTTGTAATGTGACTTTTTTTCCCAGTGTGATTATGAATTCATTGCTTTTTGAGGTAATTACCATATATCTATATAGTCAAAGCATTCTCAAACCTAGTTTCAAAGTCTGAACAAAGGGAATTTAAATGTTGAACGTAGGTTGTTGGCGCCAGTTGGCGAGAATTCCTTGTATAGATTTGCTCCGAGCCAACTGTTGTAACCTTTGTATTCAGTTCGAAAAGTATAGCGATCCCATATGGTTGGGATCCGTTTTCTCTCATTAAATTTTGTTAAATTTACAGTCCATTTATTATTATATCGGCAACATTGGTCCGTCGAACCTTAGAAAAATTAGTACTTGTAAAATCTTTAGAATAATTATAGAGCAATATGTCTAAAGAAATATTAGTTGCGTTGAACCGCAAACGTGGATCAGTAAAAGCTCAACTGACATGAATTAAGGACTTCGTTAACAATCCGGACGAAAATGGATACCTTGAAAAGCCTAAGAATCAAATTGAGTGATATTCGGAATGAATATTACGAAGTAGTGGTAAATGATAGTGACTTGGAACCACTTGAATTAAAAATCCTGGATTTGGAAGATGATTGCGAAGATATCCAGGTAAGAATTAAAAATATTATTTCAAAAATTGATTTGAAGAATAATGATGTTACATCTCGTGGAAATAGTTTTAAGAACATTACATTGCCAGATATTCAATCGCCACGATTTAATGGTTCCTACCATGATTGGTTTAATTTTAAAGATCAATTTATTTCTTTAACTGATTCACAAGAGATACCTCATCTCTACCTGATCTATGTCAAGCAATAGAGAGATATAGGGTATTATGAATCACTCAAGTATACGCGTGTCGGTGTGACTACAAAAATTTCAGTATTTTTAAAAATCCTGTCTTGAAAACCGATGTGAGAAGAAAAGTATTAATGTCAGCATTGTGGAATGGCCAACAATCTCCAAGGTCGATCTTGGAACGATCCTCCTGTCTTGAAATTTGAAGGTACTGTATTAACTGGAAAATGCAAGCATATTAAGAAAGTTTATGTTTGTGTTTTTATTTGTTTTACAGTTAAGGCTATCCATTTAGAAATAGTTAGCGACTTAACAACGGAAGCCTTTTTTTGCTGCTTTAAAACGGTTTGTGGCCAGAAGAGGGCGACCCATTGAGATCCATAGTGATAATGGTCGGAACGTTTTTAGGTGCAAATAATGAATTAAGAAAAATACTTAAAGCATTATTTAAGGGTAAAACGGAAGAAATAATGGATTTTTTGTCTAAAGAACAAATCAAATGGAACTTCAACCCACCTTCCTCATCACATTTTGGTGGTCTGTGCGAGGCGGGGGTTAAATCTTTAAAATACCATTTAAAGAGAGTAATTGGCAATTCAGTTTTAAGTCATGAAGAATTTCTGACACTTATAGTTCAAATTAAAGCGGTTCTTAATTCTCGACCAATTTGTCCTCTGTCTAATGGTCCGAATGATACCGAAACCTTAACTCCTGCACATTTTCTGGTTGGATCATCATTGGTTGCAATACCTGATCCTGATTACACTGAGATCCCCATGAATAGATTAAGGCCGATGGCAGTTGGTACAAAGGATGAACCAACATTTTTGGTGCAAATGGTCTTCAGAATATTTAAATAGACTGCAACATAGACCCAAATGGTGTAAGGGCAATGTAGGTTTCAAAGAAGGGGATTTAGTGTTAGTGAAACCCTCAGAGAATTCAGATACTTTAAAATGGCATTTGGCACGTATTTTAAAATTGCACCCTGGTAAGGATAATTTAGTCAGAGTAGTGACTTTGAAGGATAACCGAGGAGTTTATAAAAGGCCAGTCACTAAAATTGCCAATTTACCATATGTCAATTGATTTTGTCATCAGAATTGTATTTATAAATATTATTGTATCTTTTTATTGAATTGTGTAATTGTTATTGTCATGTATTCGTACTATATTATTGTAACTTTTATTGTAATAATTGTATAACGTAAACTTTGTTGAATGTCTTCGTCATTGCAAGGCGGGGCAGGATGTTGGCGCCAGTTGGCGAGAATTCCTTGTATAGATTTTCTCCAAGCCAACTGCTGTAACCTTTGTATACAGTTCGAAAAGTATAGCGATCTCATATGGTTGGGATCCGTTTTCGCTCATTAAAATTTTGTTAAATTTACAGTCCATTTATTATTATATCGGCACCATAGGTTAAAACGGCGATTTTACTGGCAGATTATCGGTGGCCAATTTAGAAACTGGGAAAATTCGCGACACCCAATATTATACTCCTTTAGCTTAATTCTGGCAAGAAACACTAAAATGATGGTCTTGGCCTTAAGAAAATTTATGCTATCACCTAATAACTGCAAATTAACCTTATTAAATTTAGTAGATAAATCGGTTAAATGTGTAAAATCTGGTTTTCATTTGATTAAATTTTCCTTTAAAATTAAAGTCACAATCTGGTTTAATGTTGTTGTTGTCGTGTATGACAAAGTGCAAAGGTGTATATAACAGAGAACCACAATCGTAGACCCCCATTTACAACTCATGGACCCCCAAATTATCTTTTTGCTGTCGTGTACCCCTTGGGGGTCTATATAGACCACTTTGGGAATCACTGTGCTAAATCATAATCCGACTTACGCAAATTCGACTTATGCGGTTATCACTCTATCCCACCTATCCGGCAAAAGTTCGGGGTAATACTTATTTATATTCACATACATCTAAATCATAAAATACACGAAAAAGAACTGGATACTAGGTTGCATTTCTCAAAAACATCTCGGCTGCAGTTAGCTACAGCATTGGTCCGTGGATCAAATAGTACCAGGCTGCTGAAAGAAAAAATTATTTTCATTTTATTTACTTTGGTGTATTTCTCTCTGGTTTGAACGGCTTTTTATGAAAATTACTTTATATATCATGTTAAATCACTTTATTTTTTATGCGACTGTATTTTATTTTGAAGGTATGTTTAAATACAATTAAATTAAAATTTTTAAATCAAAACAATCTAAAATATACTATCAACGGGCCGCTGTAAAACTATCAAACGTTGACCGGTCCGCCATAATAAAAAGGTTGGGGAATACTGAGCTATATACACTCATGTCCATAAATTAAGGATAATGAAGTTCAGGCAAAGAAAGAGACAGAAGCAAAACAAATTTGACTTATTTGGAAAGTCTATTTATTAAACAAAAGGTAAAAAGCAAAAAAGATGCTATATGTTTGACATAATTAATAAAAATTCCGATTTTTACTCCCTGGAGCAAATTTTAAAAAAGAACCTATTTACAAAAAACAGTATAACATGGTTAACACGGAGCATGTCTCCCTGACGATGCAATAAAGGCCTTAAAACGCCTACGCATGCTGAGTATCAAATTATCAATCTGATCTTAGGGAATATTACACCACTCATCAAGCAATGCCCTCCGAAGTTCCGGTAGACTTGTGGGAGGGGGTTGACGGGCTGCAATTCGTCAGCCAAGCATATCCCACACATGCTCTATTGGATTCAAGTCCGGCGAGTATGCTGGTCAATCCATACGGGTGATATCCTCCGATTGAAGGCATTTGTCTACAATGTTTGCACGGTGAGGACGGGCGTTGTCATCCATAAATAGAAATTCAGCACCTATGGCGCCCCGAAACAAACGTACATGTTGTTCCGGAATGACATCCCGATAGATGTGGCCTGTCATTGTTACACTCTGAACATGCAGGTCAGTTCTGGAACCAAGAATAATTCCTCCCGAAACGAGCCATCCTGCCCCACCGTAACGGTGTCGTTTAATGGTGTTCTCTTGGTGGTAACGGGTACCTGGCGCTCTCCATATGAAAGTCCGTTGAGAATCAGACTGCAAACTAAACCTGGACTCGTCGGAAAACATCACACAAGACTACTGTTGCGGTGTCCACAATGCATGCTCTCTACTCCAGGTTAATCGCAGGCGACAGTGAGTTGTGGTAAGGGGAACACACCTGACAGGCCTATGAGCATATAGACCAATGTGCCCTAAGCGTCTGTATACGGTCTGCCTTGTAACTGTCGTACCGGTACCTGAAGAGAGCTGACGAGATAGGTCTGATGCTGTGCTCCGTCTGTTTCTTTTGGCAGTAACTGCCAAATACTGGTCCTCATTCGGCGTTGTAACTCGGGGGCGACCTGTGCTGTAACATCTACTCACATTACCATCATCTTGGAATCGTTGCCAAAGCCTGGAGATGACACTCTGGGCGATTCCAAGTTCCTCGGATACTTCCGGCTGGGTAGGTCCACATTCCAGCCGTCCGATATTTCTACCACGTAAAAAATCATCCAAATGCTTCCTTTGTGCCATAACTATGCGGTTATTGCACTGAAAAGCTTTTAAAGCGCTTGTGAACAATTTTACTTCTTTGCCACCATTCCTTATATACCCCTCTCTTACACTCTCGTCATTGTGACGTATTATCCGCGTCATCTGGTGGTTTCATGTAATTTGCATATTCTTCTTCAAGATGTGTGTGATAATTCTACAGGTGAAATTTTTATTTTAGAGTTCAATTTCTGTGTGATTCTGAATTATCCTTAATTTTTTGACATGAGTGTATATATACAGGATTATAGTTACTTTGAGAAGTCAGTCCGCACTAGGAGGTGTTACTATCTCCGTTACAGTTCTCTGTTTTGTGAAAATATTTATTTTATTTTCAAAAGTTTGTATTTTCGGTTCACTTCGTCCTCGCCAAAAGGAGAAAACTAATGGTGGCAAAATTCGTGCTTAGTTACTCAAAGAGTACGAAGTTTTTTCACTGTGTTTAAAATTTATCTTGGAAAATATTTATATTCGTGTCATTTTAATAAAGGCACGTTTAGAGAAATTTAAAATGGGAAATGGCAAGCGTACCCGTCTCGTAATTAAATGTAATATAAAATGTATACGCGTATCAGTTGCTGACTGTTTGCATAATTACTAGTTTCGTAACTATATCTGAATAAATGTTCCAAAAGTATATATTTCTTTAGCATGAAATGGCATGGCAATATTACCAAGCTGATGGCCTAACAGAATCGTAGATATATGCTAATGTACACTCACTTCCAAAAGTTAAGCACGGAGGGGAAAATGCTAATTTCCGGAAGCCAATCAGAATTGAAGAGGATGCAATTAGCTGCAAAGGTAGATGGAAATATGGAAATATGTTAGATAACAGCCAATCGTGCTTTCATGTCAAGAAATATGCAAAAAGGGCAGTCTTATAAGAAGCCAGCTTTATGAAGGGTTACAGTTGATTGTAAGTGCTGATAGAAGGTGTTTAAAACTTTCGTACAATTTGTTTTCAAGACATACGTGTTTCTATGACTTCCAGAAAACGAATGGAAGATTCTGAGCGTTGTGGGGCACATTGAAGCAGGACAGTCGATCACAGATGTTGCTCTTTTCTTCGGCGTTCATCATTCTGTAATTTCACGTTTATGGAAAAAATTCCAAACCACACAGACAGTTGTCCGAAGGCCCGTAGGAGGACTCCCAAGGGTTACAACCCCCGCGGAAGATCGATATATTGCTATTGTATCCAAGCGGAATCACAGAGCGACCTCCACACGTGTGACATCTATGGTTACAGCGTCCATTGGTAAGGCTATATCTGAAGCTACTGTACGCCGAAGATTACATATGAATGTACTGTGTTCCCGGGTACCTCAAGTTTGTGTTCCTATATCTATCCAATCAAGAGGGGCACGATTAAAGTGGTGCCGGGAACGGGGCAATTGGACTGTGTCTGACTGGGGCAATGTCGTGTTTACTGATGAGTCAAGATTTGCTCTGGGGCCAGATGACAAGCGTATAAGGATATGGCGTAAACAAGGAACACGCAATCAGCCCCAAAACATCACTGAACGTCACGCATTTCGAGGCGGAAGCATTACGGTGTGGGCTGGGATTTCATTAGGATACCGCACCGACCTGCATATCTTTGAACGGGGTTCTGTGACGGCTGTCCGGTATCGAGATGAAGTCCTAGAACCCATTGTGAGATTGTACGCGGCAGCAGTTGGCCCTACTTTTGTTTTAATGGACGACAACGCACGTCCCCATAGAGCTGACATCGTCGATGACTACCTGGAGAGTGAAGGGATTGCGCGTATGGAGTGGCCAGCATATTCGCCCGACCTTAATCCCATTGAAAATATTTGGGATGCTCTTGGCCGTGCTGTATTTTCACGTTTCCCACCTCCAGCCACTCTAATTGAGCTGGAAACTGCTCTACAAGAAGAATGGCGATTGCTTAATTCTGTGGGGGTTGACCACCTAATTGAAAGCATGGTCAGAAGGTGTAAACTTTGCATACAGATGAGGGGGGATCACATACCCTATTAATGTCCTTTTTTTCATTTTATGCTGCTTATTTTCACTTTATACATAATTCTGTTTAAGTCTCCAGTATGACATTATCTGAGATAACTTACAAAATTTTTATATTGTTTTCATTTCTGTATATAATTATTGGTTTTGTTTTATGTATAAATATATATGCTACTTTACTGCCAAATTTTGTGTCAATCAAAGCAGTATTTGTTGATTTTTTTTGCATTTTACATCTTCGTGCTTAACTTTTGGAAGTGAGTGTAGTATAATTTACTAGCATCAGGGGCGGCTCTAGGGCCGGACCTTTGTACGGAGCGGTGAATTTTATGGGAGGCATTTGGATCGAATTTGCATTTTTTTTTTCGTTGAAAATAAGAATTTTATATATATATTTTCTGAAGTGTATTATTGGTTGGGAATTCGGTATTTTATTTAACGGTATCTTATTTCCTTATTTTGTACTCTGTACGTTTGATATCAGTTTTCTTTTTGGTAGAAACATGAAGGGTTTGAGGTGGGAGTACAAGTTAAATCATGAAATTTAATATGTTTACATTTATTTCACTAGTAACTTTCTCCCCAGCCCAGACTTGGATCACAACGGACATTCCTTTCACCACACCTAGATATTTTTATTTCTGTGACTCAATGCAAGGACAACCAATGTCAAAATACCATAATGTTGGAATTGAAATTCCAAAGGTGGTGAAAAAATGTTCCTACGATTAATACCGTTAGAACTTACCGTCACAAAATACGGAATGTGTTTTTTGTCACTTCTGTTGGGAGTTTTTGTGTGTATCTGCTCATATTTAAAAGTACTCCTAAACTCCAATACGCTTTGTCAATGAAGAACAATTCAATGCATATAAATCTTAACCCATGCAAATGTTTGATTTTAGACTCAAATAAGGTAAATCTTTTCAATAGATAATTATAAGGGAGGAAGAGAAAAGAAAACAATATATAACCTTTAATGGATGTAATTATTTTATTAATTCATATAGCTAGAAGTTTAAAGGGCCAAAAACCGTCTATACAAAGAGCCTCTTGCGAGTCGCCGCGGTTTGCCGAACCCTGACCTATACGATGTCCGGTTTCAGCTTTCCAAAAAGAGAAAAGGGTAATTAGAGTTTTTGGTAGATAGAGAGCTACATGAGATGTTTTATTTTAGTCTCGAGTGTAGTTACTATACGTTAAAGTAAACCCTTGTAATCCCCACCATCAGTAGACTTTTTTTCGAAGAAATTGGCCAGCTGAAATGGGCGATTCCTTCTCTTACATTTTACTCACTTCAAACCATAGCAGGTAATAATGTTCTTAATTTCGAACCATTTTGCATTTTTAAGGACTTAAAATAATATATATAATTGTTATGCTGCCTTTTTGTTCTCAAAAGTTATTCAAGGTATAAGTGTGTATCTATGCGAACAATTCATCTTTTTTTTATAATAATTTTTTGCTTTGGAGAGAGGGGCGGCAAAACTACTAGAGCCGCCTCTGCTAGCAGGTTCTTTCCACTTCTGAATTAAATATAATAATCGAGATAAAAGGGTAAAAAAATTTTAACATGTCAAAATTCAATTAATATTTTGAATAATTTTAAGTAAATTGAAAATTATATACTGTACGAGAAAAAAACGATTTAGCAAATTAAATAGTTAAGTAAAACAAAACTGAAGTATAGTGAAAATCGTTTAACACGAATCTAAGGAGACTGAAATATTGTGTGTATGTGTGTGTTAATGGATATAGTGTAAATTAGAGTACACACACATTCTATTTACATAGATGTGTATGTTTGCATGTATTTAACAAAAATCAATGAAACTAGAGAATTCACAAGGACGTAATGAAATTTAATATAAAATTTTCAAGTTTTTTAAAAAGCAAAACATTGATCGAATTTTTAGAAAATAATCTCATATTTTTCTTCGTATCGTCTTTTTTAGCATCAAATTGCCAACAGTTTGTTCGATGTCATCCATTTTGTTATTAATTTCACCATTGGAATGTGCGTCTAAATAATTACGCATACTTTTTCGTGATATTCATCATTTCGGATGACGCGGAAACAAAAGATGCCTTATTCATTTCATTTTCGTCTTTGCAATCTGTGTTAAGATATTTTTTGAACTTTGAACAAACTCCAAAATGTCTTTGTCTGCTATAATTGGGGCTGTACACACATTATCATCTGCAACAAATTCTTCCAATGATATGGTAAGACAGTCCAACAATACAAAAACCTTCTCAAATATTTAATTAAATGTAGATCCAGAATCAAAAATATTTTCGTATTAAGCGATTTCCGTTTCGTTTTAAGAGAAAAAATGCATATTAATGTGTCAGGACCACTGTATTCAGGGACGTCTTAAGGTGTGGGTCCAGGACTTCGACTTCAGTGGAGGCCTCATTTCATTCTCAACTCTATCTCTCATGATCCGGTTAATTTTAATGTGGTCAAATATTATTCCCGCACATATTCTCCGAAAGTCAGGGAATTTTGAACTGTATGTCAACTGGCAAAAGTGGTAAGACAGTTAAGTGGAAAGTGGTTATTATGTGATGACCGTTGTCATTGTTTAGGCGTAATACCATAAGCAATCATTCAACTCATTTAGTCGAAATGCGCCCATCACACTGGAGCCGGTTTGTGCCTAGGTTTTTGATATTGTGAGTCGTGTACATTTATTAGTTTCAAATGAGCATTTGAACGAATATTTGACAAAATGCATGCTATATGCCAGGAGTGGCGAACTTTTATAGATCAGCGTGCAATTTTTTCTTAAGAAATGTTTGATGAGTTATAAACGTGCCGTCAAATAAATTTGACTTGTGATTATTGGGAAAAATAATAAAACTAAATACTGATAACTCAAAACTATTTACAACGAAAAAATACTTTTTGCACTGCATAGTTGAAAATGTTTTTGTTATACGTGGAATTGAAGTTAAAGTAACATTAGTGTGACTTCTGTTGCTGCAGACTGGATGACAAATTACTTGTATCAGGATTGTATGATGTTACTTTCAGTAGAATGCATGCTGAATTGGAGTCACCTGCCAAATAGTTTCTAAGCAATTAATTGTTTTTGCTGTGGTTCCCTTTTTTGACCAGAAGATTTGTGATTTGTTTCAAAAGGCCGTTTTACAGACGATGTTCTGCCTACCCTGTTCCAGAACATAAAACAATTACCGCTTTGTCGCCTTTCCTAATATAATGCCATATTTCTAGATTAACCAAGTTTGAAATTCTCTGTCACACTTACTATATTACACTTTTTGTTCTGAGCTAGCCATGTTGAATAACAGTTAAAAATCGTAAATATAACACAAATAAACTTTAAAATACAGTTGTGTCAACGAAATTGACTATGCTATGCATAGACAAACTTTGCATTATAAGCAACTGTAGTCTACGACGTAACTAAGGCAAGACAGTAACAAACGAGTGTACTCCCCGCCGCTCCGTGACCGACCACTAGCGTTTGTTCGTAATACTTCATAGTGAACTTTGTTATTTTGAAATAAAATGCAAACCATTTTGATCGCTCGCGAGCCCAAAACATTGTGTCGCGTGCCACTGGTTCGCCATCCCTGCTATATACCGTCTACTTTTAAAGATCTGAGGTATGGCCTTCTTTTGTATAGGGACCCAGGGCCTTACAAGCCTCAAGATTTCTCTGGGCCCAGGGCCTCAAAGAGCTTTAAGAGTTATGTCCCTGACTGTATTATTGTCTGTAAACCGATATTTCGTCTTGAGCGTTTTCGCGTTAAACGTATTTCACTGTATTTCATCAATGTACAAATATATATTATTCAACAAATAAATATTATCTTCATTGTCGCTGTGGGAGACGGTTTCCACAAAACCCGTTCTCAACGATCTCAACTAAACAAATGAAAAATCCCAACCAAATTTCACATGTGTATATGTCTATAACGTCTAATCCTATTTTTCTAGAGCTATGTATAAAATGATCAAAATAACTTACGTTCTTTAGGTTTTATACGAATTCTTAAAACATTATTCGAAAAATTATTCCACCCAAACGATTGACATGTTTCCCTTTCTTTCATATTGCAGTGCAGGATAAGTTAATCGGTTTTTAAATATTGGAAAGTAATACACGGATATTTCGTCGAGTGTTGGAGGGCATTGTATAAAATCATTAATTTAAGAATTTTGTCAAAAGATCCAAATACTAATAAATTTCCTTAATGCAACCCCGCCCTTATTATGCACAATTGCTTGTATCTCTGTACAAATACAGGAATAAACTATAATCAGAGGCGGATTAAGGTAGTTGGAGGCCCCTGGTAGTAAAAGGTTTGAGGCCCTTGGGCTCAAGAATCGAAAAACTAAAATAGTAAAAAGAGTCGCTTACTTTAAATTCTCAAAATAAAATGTATTGATAATATTAAAACTCAACGGCTAAAGAAAAATCTTAACTGTATGTTAAAAAAATTAAAAACCTTACTGAAGAGCTTACAGTTTTGCTATATAACTTGATCTTTCTTTGGCATCAATTATTTTTGCCATACCTATTTTGTCCAAAACATTTTGCCATGTACATAATATGGCCATGTTGCTCAAATTGTCTTTTCTCCCATAGTACTTCTTAAATTATTTAACACGTTTTAAAACTGAAAAAGATCTTTCATCTGACGCGTTCGGTAACGGTATTGTTAAAAATATTTTCAAAAGTATTTCCACATTAGTATTTCTCTTGCAACTCGATAAATTTCTATTGAGGGTATTCATTATATCTCTGTTTTCTTTTCTTGCTCCAATTCATGGCGTCAAAATTAAAAGATTCAATATCATCTTTGTAAGTTTCCTTTAATTTTTGTGTAGCTTTCTTTTTAATTTCGGGTCATAATCTCTCGTCAAAAATACAATAAAGTGTTCTGTAACAATTTGATAAATCTCAGCTCTTCGGGATAGTTCTGCTCTTGCCCTATCGCATATGACATAAAATGAATAAACAATGAAATTTTCCCTTCTTTCAAAAATTCATAACCGACTTCTTTGTTTTCACCAAAAACATTTATTTATTTATTTTTGCTTCCCGCGAGCTTGTCCAGCTACCTCTTCAAACGAGAGCTCTGCTAAATGAGTAGCTCCTTGTCCATTTTTCGAAATTCATTTCT
Organism: Trichonephila clavata; assembly: GCA_019973975.1. Classification (NCBI taxonomy): domain Eukaryota; kingdom Metazoa; phylum Arthropoda; class Arachnida; order Araneae; family Nephilidae; genus Trichonephila; species Trichonephila clavata. The sequence continues at coordinate 13,343 of BMAO01021451.1, forward strand.
GAAATTTTTATTTTCTAGAGATTTTGGTAAACTAGATCCTTTTAATTATTCACACGCAACTTATTGCAATAATATGCTATTAACATTTATTCTCTGGAATATGGTATTCCCAATCATGGTCATTAGGAAAGTTTCATATTTTCCCATCTGTTTCAAAAGGAAAGAAACCTCCAGCATTGTGGATTTTTCCCCCCATTCATTTCATGGATTTCAGCCAAGACCACGGTTATTAATAATTATTTTGCTATTAAAGCCTAAATTCAACTAACTTGAAATAGTTTGCTTTGAACTAGAAATATCTTTTTTATCACAACTTCATTTTATTTCATTTAGTTTCATTAGTAAAATACACTGATGGAATTAAGAATCCCATCACAAAGAAGGATTTTGTGCTATATCGACGAAATATGGTAGGCGTGTTTTATACATCTGAAAGTTGCCTTTGATTTAAATTCAGGGCTTAGCTACCACCGTATCAGATGTATCATTGATACAGGGCTCCAAGCTACTGAGGCCCCAACATGTGTAACTACAGTCCTACTAACAGGGCTCGTATATCTAAAAAAGGGCCCGAAAGAAATTTTGATACAGGGCCCGCTCAGAACTAGCTACGCCAGTGTTCAAGTTTCTCGTTAGGCGCATAAATGTGGCGCTAGTTACACCACGTGGAGGATGTGAATCAAGTGTACTTTAAATACGCACTATAAAGCTTGAGAGTGTTATTTATCATTGAGATTTGACGTATAGTGAGTTGATGTTAGTCCAAAAATGATTTTAAGACGACGAATAAGCCATTATCAACAGCTTGCTGAGTTTGAACGCAAAGTTGAATAGTAGAGCTAAAAAAAGGATTTTCTTTCCACGATATTACAGAAAGACTTGGAAGGAATGTATCCACTGTGCATGATTTTTGGCAGCAGTGGTCCAGGGAAGGCACTACCTCAAGAAAACTATGGCTCAACCTCGCACCAGTTACCACTGACAGAGAAGATCACAGCATTCACCACATGGCTGGAGAACATAGTGCATCTATAGCAGAAATTGCAGTTTTTTCCGGCACCAGAGTGACACAGTGAACTGTAACAAATCAATCATTTAAGAAATAGCTACCAGCCAGAAGCCCTGTAGAGTTCATACCATTAGCTCTAAATCATTGACATCTGTGACTTTAGTGACGTCACGCTAGGGATAATCGAAGAGCGGAGAGGCGATGTGTTGCGTTCTCCGATCAAAGCGGTTTCTGTCTTGGTGCCAGTGATGCAGGGGGATAACGGAGAATATTAGGGGCCATTGAAAAGTTAGGTTTTGGGCCCTAAGCCATATTTGGTGTCATTCAGGCTATGGTGCGTAAAATCCTGGCCTAGCCCCCCGATGCGGAGGTTGAGGAGTGTACGTTACGCCACTGCAGTGATGGCTGTATATTGATAAGAAGGCCATGTCAGCACCTGCAAACAATATTTATGTTGCCCAGATACACTGGGCCTGCACCTACATTTACAGTCTGGCGTGTGCAATTTTCTTTGATTGATGGAGCCTTCTCGAGGTAAATTCGAACACCCTAACTGCAAACTAGTAAGTCCGTCTGGCGATTCAAATGGTTTCTCTACGATTTATAAACATCATTCAAGGGGTGTTTTACAACAGGATAACGTGCTGCCTAATCCCTCTTGTAATCCAACAAGCTCTATAGGGTGCCAACGTGTTACGTTAGCCTGCTAGATCACCAGATCTTTCTCCAATCGAACATGAATAGGACATCATTCGACGGCAATGGCAGCTTCATCTACAACCAGAGACCGACCAAGAGCAACATGCATGCAATTCCATCCCACAAACTGATATCCGGTACCAATGTGACACATGGCATGCACGTTTGCATGCTTGCATTTAAAATTGTGGTTTTTAGACCAGTTTTTAATGTATCATTGTTTCAATTTGAAATGGCTCTACTCGCGCTTACATTAACCTGTGATCTTGAAACTTCAATCAATTAAATATGTTACTTATACATTTGTGTAGTTAGCCAATTGCCGAAATTTTATAAGGCGACAATATTTTTTTCTTGGTGTTGGGATTTTTTCCCCCGTCCGTGTAAAATGTAGCCGAGAGTAATTAAGCACGGCTGTGAACTGAAAACGAACTTGTTTAATTTGAATAGTATTCATTTGTTCGAAATAATATTTGGGCAAAAAAAAAAATGATTGTGAAAAATTTGTACAGATTGCAACAATACAGATATACGAGAAAAAATGGCTAGGGCTGCTACGCGACTCAAATACGAGGAAATCATAGGGTTGCAGTATCGGTTAAAAAACTTTTTCTTGCACGTTGAATTTATAATTGAAATCCATCAAGCTGGGGGATTGGCGGGTGCTAGGTCCGCCACCCACTTAATCCGCCTCTGACTATTATACAGAAATTTTTATTTGTATTAGTTTTCAAAAATGGGGCGTATTGGTATTTGTACACATTTTACTAAGCTTTTAAGAAAATTGAGCACAATAATCAGTAAATTTAATAGGAATCTTTAGACTGTTCGGCAGCACTCTGTATTTTAACACCTGGATTGGAAGATGAAAAATACAGTCAAGTTCAAAATTATGCTATAAAATCTGTACTCGTACTTAATTTTTAAGTGTAGAACGAGAAAGTCCTTTTCAATTAATTATGGAGCATATGAGCGGTAGTAGAACAGTGATTACATAGTTGAAAATTTCAAAATACTCGTCAAGAATAAGATAAGTGATTTTTTTCCAAAGGTCACCTTAAGCGAAGAATTCGTTTTCGGTTAAATCAGTTGTAACTTTTTCTTTGACCGTTAAAGATACATGGATAACTTTTCACTGAATAAATTATAGTTTTAAAAAGTTAAAAAAAACACCCTTTTATAGTTAATCGAACTAAGTTTTAACTTAATTTTTTGTCACCAAATCTGGAAGTGGGATCTGAAATTAGTCGCCAGATGCGGGATGGGTCTGAAAATGGGAAATCGTTAATCCTGATGATCCTGATCAGGACAATGGAACAAAATTATTAAATTATTGTATTGTCATCGGTCCTGGACAAGTGAGCAAAATTTTGAATTAATCTGACCTTTTAAAGTGGGTAAAAATTGAATTTAAAGATTCCGTTACATACAAGTGAAGCTTATAAAAGGGTGTTAAAAAATAAATTTAATTGATTTAATTTCGAAAACATATAGGACACGTATGGATCATCAAATTTGAATGAAAGTCGAAAAAAGGTGTTTTTCTCAAAGAACACTCTGACTTCATGTGCAGACTCAAATAAACATATTTTCACTCACAAGATAAATAAATAATAAAAATTTTACTCACAAGAAACGATAATCGAACCTAACCATGAAGGCAGGAATGGTCCAAGAGCCGGATAAACCAGACCCCTGCCCGGATCGATGTTTAGACCGAATTTGTAGAATAATTTTTTTTACTAGCAAAATATTTATGCAAATATATTTTACACAAAATATGATTCGCAGTACCTTTTTTTTTGGAGGACTGGAACATAATTATTTTATATTAGATTTAATTGAAAAGCCAACCTCCAGTGCTAGCAAAATTTGTAGCATGTGAAAGTTTCTTTTTTAAGAAGAATTGCGCTGCTTCAAGAGATTAGTTGTAACAAATATTAGGTGGGGGGGGGGAAGAAATCCATTATGTTTTCGGTAGACGAATATAGTGATCGATATCTCGTAAAGAATCGATGAAACAATTTCTAACTTATGCTAGTTGGAGAAATGGCATTTCGCACAAAAAAAAAATTCTTTTGTTTTTTTTTTTGTTTGGTCCATTCAGTTGTGAGTAATAGGGTGTTACAAATAGAGCTCAAGAAATAAAAAAATTAGTACATTTTACTGTTTTTCTTTTATAAAGGCGAAAATGCAAGCCAGGTGGCTGAAATTGTGAGTGGTGTTTATGATCCCGATACTGCAATAGCTAATTACATGCGATTTTGGTTTCATCGAATCCATTCAGGTATGCCCGTCGTTGAAAATGTCGATAAATTCATTGAATGAGCAAAGATGACCGGTTTGTTAAATGTCGTAGCATTACCCATGAGCTAAAAATCGACCAACGAACAGTTTTAAACCATAAGCACAGAGCTAGATTCAAAAAGAAGCTTGATGTTTGTGCGCCACACCAATTAACACAAAAAACATGACTGGTCGATTTTCCATCTGCAAAGCCTTGGCCAGACGGAATAAAATCGACCCAATTCTTACGCTGATGGTGACTGGGGATGAGAAATGGGTCACATACGATAACATAGTGCAAAAACGATCGTGGTCAAATCTCGGTGAAGCAGCTGAACCGGTGGCCAAACCAGGAAGGTTTCGCTGTGCATTAAGTGGGACTGGAAAGAAATAATTTATTATGAATGTCTTCCTTATGGTCAAACACTGAATTCGGATCTCTACTATCAACAATTGGACCATTTGAAGCTAGCGATTGACTAGAAGTGGCTAGAATTCTATAACAGGAAAGGTGTTGTGTTCCATCTAAACAACGCCAAGCCACACACATATATAGTGACTCGCCAGAAACTTCGGGATCTTGATTGGGAAGTTTTGATGCATCCACCATACAGTTCGAACCTGACATCAAGAGATTACCATGTTTTTCTTTCATTACGAAACTTCCTTAGTGATAAGAAATTGGCAACACAAGAGAAGATTGTGAAAATCTATTATTAGAGTTTTCCGCCAATAGGAATCAAGGTTTCTAAGAGAGAGGCATTATATATGAAACTACCTTTAAAATGGCAACAAATTAGAACAAAACGGCTCATATTTGACCTAAATTGGTAATCCGAAACATGTTAAATAAAGTCTTGAAGTTCAGTAAAAATAATGGATTTCTTTTTCCCTAACCTAATATTTGGACGTCCGAAGGAACATGTGTAGACATGCTTCTTTTGATTAAATTTTCACCACCTTCTGACGAAAGGAAAAACTGTTGCTTTGTTTATTCAATTACTTCGTTAAGGATGACTGATGTTTCGCTTGGAAGCTGAATGTTTCGCTGGGACAATTCATGATACTAAAAATGAATAATCCCTGTAGAGATATTTTTGAGATTATTAAAATAAATATTTCTATTTTATGTCTGTTCGCACTGTTTTCAAAAGAAGTCCGTATGTTTAAATTACTAGATAAAATAAACTTTCTCTTCCGGAAATTATCAAGAAGAACCTTTGGGTTCAAGAAATCATATCAAAATACCTGAATACCAACCATATGTGTTTTCTTGTAAAGTATGTCGCTTTACGGAAAAGAGGTCACGTCTTAGAAAAGTCAGTATGGAAAGAGTAAGAGCGAGTATATATTAACGTCGCAGTCTAAAGCAATGGGAGGGGTACTGGTGACGGACCTCGAAATTTTGAGCTTTCGTCTAGTGTAGAGAACGACATCTAAGCTGGTACCCCACTCTCCAAACTTCTACACCACCCAAGCCACAAGATCCTGACCATGACTACTGGCCCTGATGGTAAAAAAACTGGTGTTTGCGCCGAAGAGGGAGCCAGCTTGAATGTCGTCCTCATCATTTGACCGTGGTTCAAAATTTTAAAGTTCGTCGCCAATAGCCCTCGTGTTGCTTCAGTGTGCAACGTAGAATAAAGTGGCCGCGGTAGCCAAGTGGTCAAGGCATCGGACCATGGCTAGCGTGTCATGAGATCGAGCCCAGTACCACTGAAGACCCGCCGTGTAGGGAAGCGATGCGCGTAAAATCTGTCGAGAGTTTAAACGTCCTCCCATTGGTGTGGTGTGGTAGTTAGGAGAGAGGGTTCCAGCTCAGGTGTCGTCCTCGTCACTTGACTATGGTTCAAAATTACGATTTAAAGCCCTCATGTAGCTGAACAGTGCGGCGTTAATATTCACTCACGCAACATAGATTAAAACCAATCAGTCACAAAATCTGTATGGAAATATTGCATGATTTTCTTTTTGAATATATGCATAAATATAATAAATACTAATTAAAGTAAATAATAATTCTAACCGAAAATATTTCGTTATTAGTTACTTTCATACCAATACAATTACTTTGCATATATGTATCCATATAACTATTCTTAAGTATATGATTATAAAAATTTATCTTTGGATTCAATCCAATAAACCTTGCTGATCCAACCTTGCTGATTCAACCAAAGAACTTTGCTTTCATTTTTATAAAAACCTTTGGGTTACGGAACCAGTGCCGATTTAATCTCAGTTCAGGCCCTGGACGTAGAAGATCTACAGGCCCCCCTTGGCACTAAAGACTCGAAATTTATAAGAAGAAAATCTGGTTAAGTCCAGCTTATCCGGGGCCTTCTGGGCACCCACCCCAAGCTCCTCGTGGGTAAACCGGTGCTGTACGGAACTAGAGTTTCTTGAAATCATAAGATTTTTGTACTTTTTCCATTCCCGGGAATCACACGGGGCTTGAATTATCTATGAGGTAGCTATTTTTGGCTTAACCTTAGATTTCTATTTCGGACATCGTTAACTGACCCTACTGAGGCAATTTGCGATCATTCACCCCGAACTTCCGGACAAAAGAATGTTCACTACCCCAACTGTTGGGTAAGAGTATAATATGAGAACTTTGGGGGTGAGAATTTTTCCACAGCTAGCTGTGGGTGTATGGAGCTTCGTGAACAAGTATTAATTGGGGTTTTAAAGCAATCACATTTCGTTGCCAACCACAACTATGTGATCGAAGTTCCAAGATCTAGATTTACGTGGATAATGTAAGTACTAATACTTAAGGCTCCCGGTGACACGCCACCACGAAAACCCGAGTGTAATGTTAATCCTATGGAGTTTCTTATAATTCAATTTACGTCTAAGGTATTGCTTTTAACTGTATGAAACAAAATGCATCCTAAAGATTAAAAAAAAATTAATTTTTCTCTTGATTTCGATTTTTTTAAAAAAAATTCTAAATATTTTTAAATATTTATTAAAAGCTTGAAAATTTACATTTAGTGCGTTGAAACGATCATAAAAATATTTTCAATTATCGGATAAAAAAAGTTTTTCAGTGGAAATCCTTTATTTTTTATGCTCTTTCAAACGCATATACTTTAAAAATTTTAAACTAATTTATTTGCGAGTAATTAAATAAGTCAGCATTGCATATTTGGAATGAGGGGAAAGTAAACTTGTAACTCCGCCTTCTTGCGGAAGGATACATGAAATTTTCCCTGCGTTCCCTTGGTGAAAGGTGGTAATTTATGACTCTTCGGTGGATTGTGTAACAGAGATGTCCCCCCCCCCCAAAATGGGTCTTGTTTTCTAAGAATCTATTGGCATTCAAGAGATACTATTTACAATTACATCATTCTTAGGAAAGTTTGAGTCTGTGCTTGAAAATAGCTACAAATACGTTTTGAACAAAAAGCTATCCTCTGTATTTTATTCCACCTTTCTCAAAGTTATATTTTATTAATAATTAAAATGAACAATTAATATTCATTAAATGCACTTGAATCGTCAGGATAAAGTGAATCAGTTTTCGCATTCTTTTCTTACATATCTCCAAAATTGAAATTCATGTGTTTTTTTCCAAGTTTAAGTTATTTGAATATCAACTGTTTTAAAACTTATTTTGCACAGTTTATTTCAGTTATTAAATAAAATGGATCATCGTCGCAGCTTCAAAAAAAGATTATTTCTTTCGGCTAAACGAAAAAAGAATATAGGACAGAATTTCAGGAATTGGAAAGAAAAGTGTGTATTTCTTTTTTTCTAAATTCTTGTTCCGCTGTTCATTTCAAATATTGTGAAAGCTTCCACATACTAAATGGATTTATTGATCCTCGCATTTTAAATAAGATTCAAATATTCCGAAGATGAAATACCATTGATTTAAAATAAATCAGAAAGTTTTCCATAATTTTAAGAATATTTTTAGTAACATTAATAGCGTAACGTAAATACAAATCACGATTACTTTTACCAAGTACAGGGACAATTGCAAGTAACAGAAAAAGAATACTGCTTTTTTGTAATGTGGACAAAAAAAGGATGTAAAATGGAAAAAATATTCAGGGACAATGATTTTTGGCGTGATAAAATGTTAAAAAAGTTGGAACCTTTTAATTTTAGTTGCTTATTGCCAGAACTTACAGATCCAAGGTATCCCAGATCGATGCCGATACGCAACCCGGCTTCGATTTTGGAGGCACAGGAAATAAAAAAAAAGGGAAAAACCTTGTAAATACATCTTTTTGCTGGATTAAATAAATTTGACGCAATGAACTATTACTGCTAATTAGGTAATGTAAATATATATGTAAATACGTTGCATCATGAATATATATAATGAAATCATAAAAAAGAATTTTTTTTGTTTTATCAGGTTTTTATTGTTTTGTATTAGTTATATTTTCATATAAAGTTTCATATCTTCAATAAATGCAAGATTAAAAAAAAAACTACAGATAAAAAATTGATTCTTTTAAAGTATATACTGTGTTGGTACCCTTAAAATTTTAAAAATTTAGCCAAGTTATTAAAAACTGCCAGATGAATTTTTAATATCGTAATATAAGTGTATACGTAATCAATCTTTAAAAATAATTTTTTACGTAAACACTTTTGTTACGTACTGTGGAGTGACACGTGGAACAGGGTCCTCGCCCCTCACTCTGGAAACTGTGCTTTAAATATAATATTTAATGCACAGGCAAATGGTTCAACAATTTTAAAATTCAAGCCCAGCACCACTGAAGACCCACCATGTAGGGGAGCGATGCACGTTAAATCTGTGGAGAGCTCAAACGTCCTTCCGTTGGTGTGGTGTGGTAGTTAGAAGATGAGGTGCTGTCTCAGGTGTCATACATGGTTAAATGCTGATTTAAATTATTTTTATTGTTATTTATGAAATATATTTTGCTGGTTTCTGTTTGTGATATTGGCTATATAGCAAACTATGACTAGTTAACTATGGCAAATATAGCTTCCTTTACCACAGTATCATTTGATTTTTTGTAATTGAATTTATATTAGAAATTCCAACACTAAAACTATTCTTCCATAAAATTGTGTGGGCCCCAAAACCACTTTATCAGTGGCGTAGCTAGGTATCCAAAAGCCTTGGTGGGGAAAAAAATAAAGAGAATATTGGTTGAGTTTTATTAAGTAAAAATATATTAGTATTTTAGGTATACAAATTTACTTTCAAGTCAGCCCTGTGTCAAGCTCTGCAGAATATAGGAAAGCAAAGCAACATACTACTTACATATATGCCTATGAATTTCCTTGTGAATTTAGTGATAACCCAGCTTTGATTTGACACGTGATAGACAGGAAATGATAAAAAAAAATATGCATAAACAAGAAAATATAATACAAAATTATTATAATTATTTAAAATAAAACACACGAAAAAACAGAGGAGGGGTCAAAGTTACATCAGTCTGTTGCAGATACCAGATTGCGAAATATTGAAACAGGAAAATAGCTTATTATGAATCATAATGTTATAAAAAATAAAATTACCAAGAAGAAATAGCTGTTGCCATAATTACAGCTATGTAACAATCTTTTATATTTATATCTCAATTATGAGAGAAATTATCGCTATCGAGGGCCTCCTGAGCTCAAGGGACCCGGTGCATGGCACCACCTAGCCCATTGGTAGTTACGCCACTGTACTTTATTAAATTTATATAAGATTTTTTTTGTTACATGTCTTAAAAAGTTTTTAAATAAAATTATTGAACTGAATCGGAAACAAAGAACTGCTCTCTCTCTCTGAAATATTTCAGGAATGAGAAAAATTTAAATCACATTACACTATTCATTCCATTATTTTTATAAATTTCTCTTTTTATTAAACTGTTTAAAAAAGGATTTTGATGCAATTTAATATTGAGGAATATCACACAAAATTGTTTTGAATGTACAGAAATATACATATAAAGGTTTCTGCCTTAACTAAAACTTATATTTTTATAAAATTAATTACTTTACAAAATTCGGAATATTCCTTATTTCGTACTCATTGAAGATATTTAATTATCGTTGTAGATCTAACAAATGAAAAACTAATGTTCCTCAGACAGAAAAGAAACAGCGTAAAAAAAAGCAGTTTCCTTGTATAACTAGAATGTCGGGCAGCAATATTTTCATGTACCATGGGATGGGCAGTAGAAGAGGGGTCAGTTGTCATATGAATAGTCACAGCTGCTTGTAAACTGGACCCTCCTAGAACAAAAATAGAAGGCGAAAGAGAGGGGAGAGGGTTTCCTGTCTCGAGTTCCGATTACACTTAGATTGCCTCTCTCAACTGTTGTAAAAGAGGCTTGTAAAATTCTGTGACGTCATTTTCTTTCAACATGAAAGCTGTCAGAACATAATCATCAGAAAATGGGATAAAGTAAATGCAAATTTGGAAAAATAATAGCTTGAAAAAAATGTTTATTAGAAAGTACAAGTCAAAGTTTGTACTCCTGTAACTCCATCGCGCTGCCTATTGCTAGAGTTAGACATATTTGATCCTTGCATTATTATTATAAATTATCAATGCTTGTATAGATGAAAAATAATGAAATCAATAATAATTCATTCCGTTTTAAATTTGCATTCCAATAAATGTCTGTGATGGGTCTAAATATAATATAAAGGTACATAATTTTTGTTTACAGCCCGCAGGATTATAATGTTTTTCCGAAGTGGCCCGCAAGGTCATTTGAGTTGGCCATCCCTGTTCTAAGCCAAGATCGGATAGCGAGAATGACACTTGAGTTTACAGTTTCTTTGTATTCTTCATGACCTTTATTGAACTTGGGAATCTCGCATCTTTAGTCATTATGGTATATAATCCTCCACGGTTTTAAATGCTGATTTAAATTCTTTTTATTGTTTTTTATAAAATATATTGCTGTTTTTGTTTGTGATATTAAAAATATAACATTAGTGTGATAAATAAAAAAATATTTAGTATGATTGGTGAAAAAAGTTAATTGAAATTAAAATCTGGAATACAATAACTTCAAAACGATTTTGTAATTTGCCGAGACGGGTAAATCCAAAACAGAATGTATGCGAGATTTTCGACAAAAGAAACGTGAGAAAAAAAATAAAAAACTGAAGGAGAACAGTCGAAAAGAATTGCACAAAATTCAACTTCACGCAGCAGGGATTTTTTTTTTGTTGCAACGACACAAATCTCTCAGAAACAAACGGCCGAACCAATTACTGCTTTACCAAATCTGTTTGTCAGTCAGGTAACTTTACGATTGTCCGCTCATAGCTTTTTTGAATGATGAGCTCAAGCTCGAAATGACAACAAACCGAAATATATCGACAACTAACACTGGGACTGTTATTGACGTTGTTTTTCAAAGGTTATTAAATACTTTAAAATCTCAAGTATATGTGTCATATTTTAGTCATCATAAGTCTATTGTGTGTGTGTCTTCCCCAAATTGAGCAAGAATATTTATTTTTGATAAAAAAAATTACATGACTCTTTGTGTTAATTAAATAAAATTTTCATTAAAGATAAAATTATTCGATAGAAAATTATTTCCAATCATACCCGATTAATTTTTTTCAGGATTTATGTTACTATTGCGTATTTACCAGGATAACATGTCAGATGTTAAACATCATATGCGACTACTGTAAGACTCGTTCCTTTTTTTTGTAACTGAATTTATATTAGAAATTCCAACACTAAAACTGTTCTTCCAAAAAACTGTGTGGGTCCCAAAACCAATACTCAATATACTTTATCAGTGGCGTAGCTAGGTATCCAAAGGTCTTGGTGCAAAAAAAGAGAGAATATTGGTGGAGTTTTATTAATTAAAAAAATATTAGAGTATTTTATATATATACATATACAAAGCTGATTCACATCAACCCTGTGTCAAGCTCTGCAGAACATAGGAAAGCAAAGCTACAAACTACTTACATGTATGCATATGAGTTTCCTTGTGAATTTAGTGATTATCCAGGTTCGATTTGACATGTGATAGATAGGAAATGATAAAAAGAATATGCACAAACAAGAAAATATAATACAAAATTATCATAATTATTTAAAATAAAACACACGAAAAAACAGAGGAGGGGGTCAAAGTTACATCAGTCTGTTGCAGATACCAGATTGCGAAACATTGAAACAGGAAAATAGCTTATTATGAATCATATTGTTATAAAAAATAAAATGACCAAGAAGAAATAGCTCCCTGTGTAGATTTTTTTAGATGTATGGTAAGACATTTCATGGAACTTGATGTTTATTTTCAAGTAAAAATTAGAAAAATGAAAAATAATATAAACTTTTTTTAATACGTAAAATTCGCAACACAATATAAACAAAGGAAAAGAATTTAGGGGAATTCCTTACAAGTTTGAAATTACTTTCAACGGAGTTGCCATGATTATAGCTATGTAACAATCTTTTATATTTATATCTCAATTATGGGAGAAATTATCGCTAGTTCGACTTGCCTGGTGGTCAAGGCGCGAGGGTCCCCTGAGCTCAAGGGCAACCCGGCACCACCTAGCCCATTGGTAGTTACGCCACTGTACTTTATTAAATTTATATAAGATTTTTTTTTGTTACATGTCTTAAACCGTTTTTAAATAAAATTATTGAACTGAATCGGAAATAAAGAACTGACCTGAAATATTTCAGGAAAGAGAATAATTTAAATCGCATTACACTATTCATTCAATTAATTTATAAATTTCTCTTGTCGTTAAACTGTTTAAAAAAGGATTTTGATGCAATTTAATATTGAAGAATAGCACAGAAAATTGTTTTGAATGTACAGAAATATATATATATATAAAGGTTTCTGCCTTAACTAAAACTTATATTTTTATAAAATTCAAATGAAAAGCTGATGTTTCTCAAAACAGAAACGAAACAGCTTAAAAAAAGCAGTTTCTTTGTATAACTAGAATGTCAGGCACGGTTTTCATGTAATTGAAAACTGCCATGGGTGGGCAGTAAAAGAGGGGTCAGTTGGTTGTAAACTGGACCCTCCAAGAACAAAAATAGAAGGCGAAAGAGAGGGGGGGGGGAGTTTCCTGTCTCGAGCTCCCATTGCACTTAGAATCCCTCTCTCAACTGTTGTAGAAGAGGCTTGTATGATTCTGTGACGTCATTTTATTTCATCATGACAGCTCGCAGAACATAATCATCAGAATATGGATCAAGTAAATGCAAATTTGGAAAAATAATAGCTTGAAAAAAAATGTTTATTTCAAAGTCAAGAAAATATTGAAAATTAAGAAAAAAAAGGCATATAATTAATCTTTTATGAAGGAACTATTTACCTCCGATCATTAAGACCAGTACTCATGAGTACTTGGCCCTTCCTATAGAAACGCCCATTCACCCCTCCCAGAAGAGGGCGCTTTCATCGTTTTAGAGTTGGAATTTCTGTCTACGGGACCCTTAAAACTGTTACTTGTTTAATCTTTTTTTAAAAATTTTTTTCGAATACTTGTCTTTATTATGAACTATTTAATTGAATCAGAAATTTGAGAAGGGAATGAAACAAAAACTGTTTGGGAAAAAATCTATATCTATATATAAAGGAGAAAGCGACTCACTCACTGACTGACTGACTGACTGACTGACTGACTGACTATCACGATATCTCCGGAACTATTCAACCTACAGACTTGAAATTTGGTACACATATTCCTTTCATAGAGTAGACGTCAGCTAAGAACGGATTTTCCGAAATTCGAAACGCAAGGGGCGTTACGGGGTTAAGGGGCGATATAAATAATTGCTTCCATGTTCAAACTACTTGATGTACAATCTTGAAATTGGGTAAGCAGATTCCTTTCAAGAGTACAGATCCGCTACAAAATGAGTGTGGTGAAAATCGACCCCCAAGTGGCGTTGCAGGGGCTTAGGGGGCGTTATAGATAATTATTTCAATTTTTAAACTATTTGACGCACTGTCTTTAAATTTGATAAATAGATTCCTTTCGTAGAATAATGATCAGTTACAAAACAGGTTTTGTGAAAACAGACTTCTAAGTGGCGTTGTGGGGATTAAGAGGCGTAATAGATAAATATATCCGTTTTTAAACTACTTCACCTACCTGCTTGAAATTAGTAGGTAAGTTGCTTTCCTGGAGTAAATATCCGCTACAAAATGGGTTTTGGGAAAATTGACCCACAAGGGGTGTTGCGGGGGCGGAGGGTTTAAGGGGCGTTATAAATTCCGATTTTT
>BMAO01021452.1:0-22256 GCA_019973975.1 Trichonephila clavata
ATAAATGTGAATTATACAAGATTATTCTAATTATATCTTAAATCCTCCCTCCCCACCGTCAAATTTTCTTAGAAGTCATTTTTCCCGAAACCAGTTTTTATCGGATCTGTACTGAGCACAATACACATATTTGCTTTCTTTAAAGTCTCTAGATCAGTGATCCTTAACTAATGTGCCGCTGCACTTCTCTGTGTGCCACCAAATTCTTGAAGTGTATCAACATAGTTTTTTCAAAAATTTTTAATTAAAGAAAAAAGGGTAAAATCCGCGACAGAATCACATTCGGTTGTTTTATAAAAATAAGGATATTCGTAACAGATTTAACTCATCCTTTCGTGGACAGATAGATATAAAAATTGTTTCATTTACACTACTTCACATTATGTATTAAAGGATAATAAAATTCTTTCAAACTTATTGTATTGTTGTGTGCCGCAAAATTTTGAAATTATTAAAAACATAGCGCAACAACAAAAATGGTTGAGAATTCCTGCTCTAGATCTTATAGTTCAAAAGGAGAATTTTTCCCCCTATAATACCTCTGTAACTAGTCTGAGGGTCAATTTTCGCAAAACCCATTCTCTTCTCACATCTCTACTCAATAAAAGAAACACGCCCAATAAATTTCATGGATATATCGAGATAAGCGAGTCAGTCGCTTTTGTCATTTACACTCATCGCCATAAGTATTTGCACCCCAAGAATGAGCATCAAGGAACGTGTCAAACATATATGTAAGTGATTAGAAAAGAAACGTGATTGTGAATTGCATAACGCCACCTGAGGGCGCTGTATGTAAGACAAGCAGTGCTTGTTTTCATGTATTTAACAGGATAGTCAGACGCCAAGAAGTGAAACGTGTTTTTGGAGCTCTCAAACTTTTCACAACACAGAGAGGAATTAAAATCTCTTGCATATCTTTTCAGAGCTTTTATGGTCAACTGGCTTGACTCTGATTTACTGATTTAATAAACATGTTTGATTCGAATTCAAGTTTTCTGAAAAAACGGAAGCACAACTTATGCTACAAAAAGTTGTTAACTGTTAAAAACTCAGCGATAATGTGAATCAGATATTATTTTTTAACCAAATTTTACACCAAAATAACCGAATCCTATTTAAGTTCTAGGACGTAGTGAAGAAAGAACAATTGCAAATTGGGGGGGGGGACGCAAAAATGCTGAGGAAAAAAAACAAGGATGTATTGGTAAGTGAGCTTAAGACTCTGAGTAATTCTGCCGAGAAGTGAAAGCAATAAAACTTACTTCAGTTTAGCTTACCTTGGTTATTTGCAAGGTAAAATTGAGGATTCCTCGTTAGCTTTAACTGCAATAACATTTTTCCATACTGCAGCGTTTTGCCACCTGGAATCACAATGTTTGAAATGTGGAAAAGAGCATGTTTACGAAAGAATGCGAAACGGGCGTTAGGCACAAAAAGCTCTTTTGTATTAACTGTTAGGCCTACGGTGATTTGGCATGTTATATAAATTGTAAATAATTTTCGTATTCCTCAAAATTTTTTGAAAACTTAACATATTTTTTCCTGTTTATTAAATTGTTTTCAAATTCCAGTTTCGGGAAGCCAAATCCAATAGCTCACTTCCAATTTCCAATCAGAATGCTCAATACAATGGAAGAAGTCATTCCTCACCCTATTGGTACTCCACATAAAAGGCCACGTCTCCAACCACAAGAAAAGTCTGCAACACCAAGAGTATCACAGAACTGATAGAAGGCTGAAGGCTGCTGACGTAGCCAAGATATCTCAATTGGAAAAATAACGTCTAATATTTATGTATTTTTAAACAGTTGCAGAGGAAAGCTTTTACACTAGAGATGGCATTACGTGGTCATCGGAGTTGGTCATATGCAGTGGTCATCGGTCATATAAAGTTGTCTGAGTTCAAGAGGAGAAGAATCGTTAGGATGAGGAAAACCGGGTGAGACCAGCGGAAAAGAGAGAGGTCTGTAGCAAGGCGACCAGGCAGAGGAAGGCTTTTGACAGACGATAGTCGAGAAAACCGACGCATCATACGAGATACACGTATAAAGAAAAAAGCGTCATCGTATGCTATCTATATACAGGCAACATTTTCACTACTGGCTTATGTGTCAGTCCCTATTATCGCAAGACGCTTGGTGGAAGGATAGTTGCTACAGAGGCGTTTATTACGTGTACTGCATTGAAACTAACTCAAAGTCGGAAGGGATAAAAATGCAACCAAATTGAATCAGGTCGTCTTCAGAGAGCATTTCAGATTCATTTTGAGTAGGGATGACATTCGTGTACGTGTGTGGTGGCCAGTTTGTAAACGTGTCAATTCTGTCATCGCTACACAGCTGCACACCCCTCCCACAACTGGTGTGATGATATGGGGTGCGATTGATACGACACACGATCACCTCTCATATTAATGCACAGCGCTATAATAGCCCAGTGGTTCGTTCGAACATTCTTCAGCAATATGTAGTGCCACTCATGGCAGGCTACCCGGGAGTCGTTTTTCAACAGATCAATGCTCGCCCATTCATAGCAAGGGTTTCACAGGACTGTCTCCACCACGTTTCTACCCTTCCCTGACCTGCTCGATCCCAGAATTGTCACCGATCGAACGTATCTACAATGATTTAGGACGGCAAGTTGAACAGCCTACGAATTGGGTCGAATGGGAGGCGCATTAACAGTAACTGTGAAATAAAATGTCGTAAGATATCATGCAAGACTTGTATGCCTCATTGCTCGATTGTATCTTATCATGCATTCATGCTAGAGTGGGCCCAAAAGATAAAAAAACCTCCATTCATTTGTAATTTTTTCTGCAATAAATGATCATTTTAATTTATTTTGTAATTACTTACGTCAACGTTGTACTTACGTATGTAAAATTTCATTTTATTCTGGCAAATCTCTCTTGGTGCGCAAATTTTTATGGCAATGAGTGTATATATGGAGATATATATTTATACTTGTATGTATCAACTAAGCAGTGACTTACCAAACATGACTAAAGTATGCAGTTTATCTGGGTTAGCAGCTTTAAACGCTATTCCTGGCTGATCCTTTGTCTCGTTTGCTGTTAATTCAACTCCACAATCTATTCCAATTTCAGTTGTATATTGGACCTATAATATATTAATATATTTAAAATCTTAAATTTGCAATTTATTTTCATATAGTGAATTTATGTTAAGTAATCCATTTAAATAAAAAAAACAGGTAATATAAAAAAAAGTTTTTAAGTCAATTCCTACTTAGATCAACCAAATTTTTTTTTATTTTAGTTATTTTATTAAATAATTATAATTAATATAAATATGTATACACATATGACAGAATCGCAACTTTAAATGGCAATTAATTTTTATTAATTATCATTAAAGTGTCGTATGTCATCCAAAACAATCGTGTATATAAAATCTCATTTCAACTGTTCTGTTTTGAAACGAAAGAAAAAAAAATCTTTTAAAGTTTTGACCCAAGTCTCTAAAAATGAAGTCACCATGGCTTTATCTGTTCTACTTTAAATAATTAATTTCAGTCAATAATTTAAAAAAATAATAATGAAATTTTCGTATGGTTACCCCAGACAATAGTGTATAGAAAATGTCAGCTCAAATGAGCGCTTTAAAATGTGGAAAAAAAACCTTTACAAGATTTGACATAAGTCGCCAAAATGGTCTATAGTCCGCCAAAAATGATGCCAACGGGGCTATATTTGAATAATTAGTTTTAATCAATTAATTTTTATTAATTATAATTAAATTAATGTATTGTCATACAAAATAAGCGTGTATATAAAATTTCAGCTCAAGTGAATGCTTTAAAATGCATTTTATCAACGATTGAAAATTTGAAGAAGATAAATATAGAGAGAGTGTGAACTAAGTAGGAATTGAATAAACATTAATTGCAACTAAACACAAAATAAAATGTATGTTAAAAAAGCCTTTGGAAAAGTCAGAAACTAAGAGTAGAGGTGTGTATTTACTTTACATAAAGTAAATTATAAGTTGCCACTCACACACACGCACATGTAATTGAAATCAGGAAAAAATGCCATCATTTGGTGTATGACGTGTGTTTTTTTATGCGTGTCTGTTTCCTTTCTTCTTTTTCTTAATTTTTAAGAGTTTTTCTTTTATCGATGTGAACAAATAGTTTTCTTTTGATCCAATTTTCAATTTTGTTATTTATTTTATTTTTCTCCTGTGCATAGGAGAAAAAATTATTTTTTCTCCAAAAAAAAAACTTTTTATCTTTTTAAATATTAAATATCATTGCTATTCAACCAAAATGAAATAGTAGGAAAAATAAGAGGTATGAAAGTCACAAACTTATTTAGATAAATATAATAATCACAAAAGAGTATTATTATTCAAATAAAATAACCGCTCAGCTTGCATGAGAAATGTATTATTTTGAGTAGCTGTTCCACACACATAGGTAACAATAAGAGTAGCTGAAACCTACAGATTGCTAGAGGAGTATAAAGCAATATTTCTTCTTGATATTTTTATTAATGATACGAATGGAAAAAAGTGGCAGTCTTTTATTTCAAAACAAAAGATGCAGGTATATATAGGTGCGATAACTCTAAATATAATAGGTATAGATAAATAATACATTTCTTCAGAATAACAATTTATTATACATATTGATAAGATATCTGCGCCTCTTTTTTAGAACAAGAATGTTGAATTTGAGGTCTGATGTTTGATATACATGCGTAGATTTCATCTTCCATGGAAATGAGATGATTTTTTCTATTCTTACCTTTAAAACTTGTGAAACAAGATTACGCATGCACGACGTAGAAAACTATAGCAATATATTGCTTTCCTACAAATTGTTGTATATTCATTTTCGTAGAGATTCAGAAAACGACAAATGCTTCTGAGCAATTAATTTGTATATACGAAAAGTTAATTACGTATAACCGCAATCGTATCCTCGACATTATATGAAACGAAGCCCATGGTTGCCAAATCAGCGCGTGCGACACATGCAAAATCTAAATTGCCAACTTGGAGAGTGAACTTGTACGTTGACAGTTTTGCAATTGTACGTAAATACCTACGAAATTATTAAGTGTCTTCGGTACTTATACATGAAACGGTCAACAAATTTTGCCAAATGAAAATACCTCACCAATTAAAAAAAATGTCACCAAATGCTGTCATTGTAATTATTTCAGTGTTTGATCATGCATGCCACTGTTGCCTCTGCTTGCCGCCAGAGATGTCTTAAGGTATGAGCCAACCCGGTCCAGGGCCTCGTCTTATTTTAGACTCAGCCTTAATAAGATAATGATTCGAACAATTGCAACGGACAAATGTTATCTTTGATTGTATTATCTGAAAAACTTTGAATTTCGGATAGGTCAACTTGCTACACGGGATGACCGTGGTCCATGCATAGGCCTAGGTCTACCACCATACACCATCATTACTCATTCAGTCAAAAAGCGGTAGTCGGTCAAGCCGGTCTGTGCGATTGCAAGTTATACATATTTATTTATTTGCTTCAAGTTATTTGAGTATATGTCGTTGTATGCTATGTATTATCTAATTTTAAGGGTCATAGTTGGGGCCTACTTTTGCGAGGGGCACAGGGCCTCAAGAAATCTTAAGAGATCTCTGATAGGAACATACAGCACCATTTGGCGACGTCTTTTGATTTGACAATATTGATCAAATGTATGATATGTATGTGCCAAACTAAATTTGTATCTTTTTTTTCATTTGGTGGAAATGATATTTACGTATTATATAGTGTAAACTAATTTCCAAATCAAAAGACGTCGCCAATACAAAAAAATATTATCAAAGGCTGTTTTATCATTATTACTACTATATCCCAACATAAGCGAGAACGATTACCACAATTTCCTGCATATTGCGGTCTATTGTCCCTGTTTTTTTTATTTGACGACATTGGTTGGCGTTATAATACATAAGTACCGACGGAATTTTACCGCGACAGATTTATTGATTTAAAGGTTAAACTATACGGATGGAAAGTGCGCTAAAAGTCCCGTTGCAGGTATAATGTTGTTGTTTATCGATGTACTTTTCATTTTAATGGAATTAATATGTTTCTGAGACCTAGATATGTGTACTACGTTTTATTTATTTATTTATCCCCCAGAGAGAACGAGTTAATCTGAAGGGTTTGAAACCAGAAATCATTCTTTGAGAAGAACCTCCTATAATAATAAATCTGTAAACCACACACAATTCGGTACTAATTTGATATACAGGGTTAGCAAGAAATAAGTTGCTCACTTCAGAGGAATCTAGAATCCTTCTATTGGTCCAAATGCAGTAAAATTTTAACTACAGATAATTCGAGCGCATCATTTGAATTATCTGTGGTTCAAATTCTATGTCGTTTGGACCAATAGGACAGATTCTAGAGCCCTCTGAAGTGGGCAACTTATTACTTGCTAACCCTGTATGTACCCATCAAGTTTTTTAAAATTTTCGCCAAGTTGTGTGATAACATAACAATACGGTTATTTTGATTTTTAAAGTTTGGTACTGAGTTTGCTATCTGAGCTATGTACATTATTTTTTATTTTGTTTTTGTTGTTTTGCACCCCTATTAATTTCAAGCAATTTGAATTTTTCTTAAGAAAAAAAAAACACTCAACCGTTTTTATAATGACCACTGTTGCTACAGTGTTCGTGTATCATTTTTACAATTTCTTTGAGTAGAATAATGGATATTTTGAAAATTATTGGTGAGTATCAGGATTTTAAAAAGAATATTGTTGCATACATAGGTGTTCGCAAATTTTATACCATGAGTTTAGAAAGGAACGCAGACCTTGAAGAGCGATGAGAATTTATTGTCGAAAGACAATCCTTCAAAATACAGGATACAGCCGTAAAACTCGTCCAATAAGGCCCATAATGTTTTCACACCTTCTACAGAGCTCAGACTCAACTATTAGTGTTGAAAAGTATAAGTACGTTAAGTTTATTCACAAGCGGCTTTTCGCTAGGGAATTAATTCTTCAACAGTCCAAACAGGTTAATGTGAAGAATAGGGAGCCCCTTGGTGAAGTCAATGTTTTAGCTACCGATTCCGTTCGCCAAGCAACTTTTTTAATAAACATTTAAGCATATTTTTTGATATTTTTTATTTCTTATTAATATTGTTACGAATTTTGTATAAAATAATGTAAATAATTTGGATTTGGATGTGCAATGCCTTTATATTACTCTATATTTATTTCATGTTAAGATTGTAATATTCACAAGCAAGCCGTCCCTTACGTTATAATGGCAATTCAATGGGAACTTGGCGAAATATTGGCGATAGAGCCAAGTTGGCATCATTTTTGGCGACCAATTTGGTGACATTGGCGACCATGTTGGCGAGTTCGGGACCCTCTGGATTCTTCTAGAAATTAGTAGAGGAATCCACTAATTTCACGATCTGTGGCGCGAGCGCATCTTTCCAGAAATTTCGGCCTCTGCTATAAATAGAGAGAGACTCGCCGCAACGGTCAGTCTGATTTCAACCAGCGAGTAGGGAGCACTGTTTTGATTAGCGATTGCCTTGAACTTAATCAGCTCGGCTGTGCTTGTGAATAATCATTTACATATGTGTATTTAGACACTGCTTATTGTGTCTGAGTGCTGTTGAAGGTGTGAAATCCTTCTGTTATTTATTCAGTTAACTTTGCTGTTGAATCCTGTATTTTTAAGGATTGATTTACGCTAATAAATACGCCTCGCTCGCAAAGAACTGTCTTGTTGCTTACGACTGCTTTTACATAAAATCCCCGAACCCCGATCTACGTTACAATATTTTTTTGTTTTCATTGCAAAATTCCAAGTAAAAAAATTCTGTGAATACCTAATGACAAATTAAGTTTTTTGGCGACTGATTGTGGTCGCCAAAAATTGACTTCACTTAGTCAACCAAGTTATGCAACTTGACTTCACCTCCTATATTCAATACTGAAACCACAAACAATATTGACGGAGCTTCAGCGAGTGGCTGTTTTACATAGCCTGCGTGGATATCTTCAAGTCCTTTCTCGAAAGACCCACTTAAGTCATAGATGTAAAGGTACTTACTTTTATTGCAACCTATTGGGGATATATGAAATGAAGCACATGGCTGCCAATTTAGCGCACACGACATATGCGAAATTGGTGCTGCCAACTTGGTGAGTTATCATGAACGTGGGCGATTGTTGCGATGAAACGTAAGTATCGATCAGAGTAATCTCCCGTAATTTCCCGAAGCATCCGTATGGTCATTAAATTGCCAAAAATGACGCCAACTTGTCTCTAGCGCCAACATTTTGCCAAGTTTCCGTTGAGAATCGCCATTATAATGTAAGAAACGGCATTGCTTGCGAA
Organism: Trichonephila clavata; assembly: GCA_019973975.1. Lineage (NCBI taxonomy): Eukaryota > Metazoa > Arthropoda > Arachnida > Araneae > Nephilidae > Trichonephila > Trichonephila clavata. The sequence goes on from BMAO01021452.1 coordinate 8,382, forward strand.
TGTTACAATTTTTATCATAAAATAAACAGAGCAGAAGGTAATATTAACATCCAGAATATAATATTCAGCATTCAGATATAAATTATTTACACAATTTTAAGCATTAAATACACAAAATTCGTAAAAATATGAATCGTTAGTACTTAGGTATCATCGCAACCGTATTAGCGACATTATATGAAATGAAGCCCATGGTTGCCAATTCAGTGCGTACATGTGAAATCGGGTTTGACAATTTGGCGAGCTATCTTGAACATTGGTATGGTTGCAATATACGTAAGTACTGAAACGATTAATTAAAAAGAATCTAAAAGTTTATTTAAATGTGCCCTTTGAACTGCTGTGTTTTCTAGGGGTTCGAATCTCTCTTTTTTTCAATGTTAGTTAGGATTTCGTTGATTTCGATTGTTTTGAAATATGATAGAGACACGAAAATTGGGTTGGATAGTCGTATCGGTCGTACGACCGATAGTCGTACTTATCCCTCCAAGTCTTTCCTCACCAAATCGATAAATTTGCCAAATCTGGTGACCGTTCTGAATTTTTTTTATCAGTGAAACAGTCGGATCGGCGCAATTTCGTGCATGCACAGTACTTTTTTAAAAATTACAGTTTTTAATTTATACACTCATGGACAGTGCATTTTTATTACTTTAAAAATTACCGATTATTAGTTAATGAGAAGTGAACGGACTGTTCACGAGTTTGCGAACTTTAAAAAAAAAGTTTTGTAACTGATTGGATTATAAGCAAAAAATAGCTGTGTTTGTGAGTGTGGATTGACAAAAATATGTCGCGTCTAAATTAAACAAAGACTTTAAAATACAAAGAAGAAAAAATTTCCACTCCGTCGAGAACGAAGCCTTCAAATATTTTTTTAGCGGACGTCGCTAGAGTTTTCCTCCCTTTGCTGCAAGATGGATTTCAGGAGCAGCAAATTATGCGGACGAAAATGGCGATGTTCAGCCGGGACATCGTCACCATAAATGTCGGGAAAAAAGCAGTATTTTTATTTCCATTTTTAAATACACAATTTCTGCAGGAATTTTCAGTTGCTAAACTTTAAAATGTTTTTTTTTAATGATTTCCCTTCCGCCATCTTGAATTTCGCGCACCAGCGTTGCGTGTTGTGGTTGGATTTTTACTCCAAAACAGAACACGCGTAAAGCGCCACATTGGTGATTTTTCAAAATTTGGCAGACCAGTGGTCGATTCGACAATATAACCGAAAATTATTTCTAAAAAAATGTAAGAAATTGGATGGAATATTTTAATTGAGGATCTTATGGCACAAATTCGCATTTCAATCATAAAAAATCTGTCAAGCAAAATTATTCCTTTAATGCTACCAAATTGTAAATTTCCTGTTTATTAACATGTGTACTCTGAGTTGCCAATTTGGCGAGTTATCTTGAAAGTTAACAGGTTTACGATAGTATGTAAGTACCCCTTCATTAAATAGTTTATTATGAAAATAAAATTTTCAATTTAACGTTAAAGTACAAGTGAGCTGAAAGCAATATTTTCTTTTTTTTTTTTGTTGAGAATCTATCTTAATATTTACTGAATAACACGAATGAAAAATATACTTTTTTCTTATAAATTCAATTTACTACATAAATTATTCAAAGAATCAATAAAAAAATATTTTGAAAAGTACAAAAAAAAAGAAAAAAAACTCTTACCGTTAATGCGCTTTCTGGGACTTTGGGTATAATTTCTGGAACAATACCCTTTTCTCGAAATTTTTCCACATCACACTCACCTTGCAGAGATGAAATGCATAATGAAGAAATTGTAAAAATCCAATACACCAGTTTGAAAGCCATGATGGAATACTGCATATTTTACAAGGAGTTTCTTATATAAACTCACAAAAATCCTGCAACGATATAAAATATCGTTCTTGTTGTAATAAATTTCATAAGTACGATGTAACGTGTTTACCAACTCGTGTAGCGAAATTCAAAAATAAAGTAGGACGAAAATTATTTTAGCAAATAAAATCAAGTTAAAAAAGTCCTCAAAGAGCTGTTAAGACTTGCACGGTTAAATTGTAGAATAGGGGGGAAAGGGTGTCTTGGCGATGTCAATTTCTTTTTGCGACCAAAATCAATAGCCAAGCTACTTCACTTAGCGATAGGTGTCCGGAAGTCAGAATGAGTTAATAATCTCACCATAATATCTATATAAAAATCGCCAAATCCAAAGAAAAATCGCCAAATCTCCAAAGGGCCGCCCTCCTATCTATACTACACTTGAGCTTCAATTTTATTTATTTGTAGAGATTAGTACCGTATATACTTTTCAATGCTCTACCGACTTTGCCGGCTGGGTGGCGTGGTTGGTTTGTCGCTGGTATTCTGCACCCAAGGTTGCGGGTTCGACCTCGGTCTAAGTCGGTGGATTTTCATGATGCAGAAAATTGACAGTGGCCATGTTGTATGATTATGCGGCATGTAAAAGATCCCTAGAGTGTCTGTTTGGCTTGAATGCTCGCGGCAAAATTAAATCATAGTACTGGTTCGCATCGCCAAGGGCTCAGGTGCCTCCCTCTGTGGAGAAAGCTGGGCTTCAAAATTACTTGCTGCAATTAGTATCGCCTATAATTTGTCATAATTCGATACCAGTCTCCTGGTATCGACCTCATTTTCGGTTCAATGATCAAACACTTTGGTGTTTTTGCCAGGAGTATTCTTCTTCAGTTTTTCAACCTATCCTGGATTACTGGCAAACTACCCACTATCTGGAAAATGTCTGTCATTGTTCCTATTCTCAAACCTGGTAAGGATGCAGCAAGCTGTAAAAATTTCCGACCCATATCCCTTACAAGCACTTTATGTAAAATTATAGAAAAAATAATTCATTCCCGTATAATGAAATGGCTTATCAAGCGGAAAGTATTACACTTTTACCAAACAGCTTATAGATCCCAGCATAGCACTGTTGACCAACTTTTCTATTTGGTGCAATCAATCATAGATGGATTTCAAGAAAGACCTCATAGGAAAACTACAGCCGTATTCCTTGGTCTTTCTGCGGCCTTTGACAGGGTTTGGAGACAAAAACTCATTAAAATTTTGCATTCCTTAGGCGTTTCAGGCAATATCTTACTATGGATCAACGATTTCTTAAGAGATAGAAGATTTGCTGTAAGGGTAAATGGAAGGTTCTCAAGGACACATAGATCTTGGGCAGGTGTTCCGCAGGGATCGGTCCTAAGCCCACTCCTTTTTCTCCTCTATATGAACACTGTCGATAATCACATTGTTAATGAAGCTAAAATAGCCTGCTATGCAGATGACATTGCCATTTGGCACTCTCATACTGACATCCTAATGTCCGAAAATGTGCTGAACGAAAATCTCTCTCACATTGAAGACTGGGCTAAGCAGCTCAAACTGCTGATAAATCCAGAAAAATCCAAATACTGTGTGTTTTCTACTGACAGGAGAAACAGGGCAGCGTTCCTCCCCAAATTAAGGTTAAATAACTAAATTGTTGAAAAAATCTCCCATCCCAAATACCTTGGCTTAACGCTAGATGCGGAACTGAGGTTTACCAAGCATATACAGAATGAATCACAAAAGGCTTTAAAGAAGCTCAATATTCTTCGAAAACTTTGCGGATCGACGGGGTTCTAAGCCAAAGACACTCCTAAACACCTACACTGCACTTATAAGACCAATCCTCGAATATGCAGCACCCGTTTGGGCTCCATTAGCTTCTACCTCAACAGAGAAAATCGACTCTGTTCAGTATAGGGCGTCCAAAATTATCATCGGAGCTGTGTCCTCGACAAATAATGTGACAGCTGAGAATGAGTGTGGTCTGCCATCATTGAAAGGCAGGAGGAAACTTTCCACCATTACATTTACAAACAAAATCAGAAGCTGTGGCGAACAACATATTTCCAACATCACTTTTCACTCCTGGACAGCTAAGAATAGGCTGAAAAGATCTTCAACACTTCAGTTTGATAAAGACATCAGAAACAACATTAACTTGAATCACACAAGCCTTGACATCAATCAAGAACCTTGTTTTCCAGTCAAACCACCTCCCTCTGCCAAAATATTTTAGACCTTCTTGAGCCTTGCACGAAAGAGGAATCTAAGGACACAATTAAAAGGAAGGGCATGGACACAATTATCAGTCTTATGAGGCCTCGTTTAGTAATTGCCTACACTGACGGTTCTTCAGACTCAGAGTGCAATAGGGGTGGATCTGGTGTCTTTCTTAAATACCCAGATAATACAACTTTAAAGCACAAGGTCTCCGCAGGGCAAATTGCTTCCAACTTCCCGTGTGAGCTCATAGCAATTAGGACAGCCCTAGATATTTACCTTACATGGACAGATATCGCTAATTCCGATGGCATCATTGTTCTCTCCGATTGTAGATCCGCTCTTGAGGCCACCATGAAAGGAAAAATGTGACTCACCCAAGAAATCAATTCTCTTTTACTTTCCATTGGTGCATTGGGCAAATCATGCACCCTCCAGTGGATCCCGGCCCATGTTGACATCGAAGGGAACGAGATGGCCGATTTCCTTGCCAATGAACCCTTGCACCTGTAACTTCTTCGACTACGGTCTTTGATGCCAACGCAGTCGCAAAACAAAAGCTCTGCTCAAACCTACGAAAAAAATTCTCGCTGCCAGAATTTAATTATAGCCGAGAAATTACAACAACAATAACCAGACTAAGGACAAAACATTTTAAGGGCATGAAGATTCTGCCTGATGGATCCAGATCATATGTGGAATGCAGGCACTGCCCAGGCAAGCAACTGGATTCCAAACATCTTTTTAACTGTCCTTCCATTGTTGGTGCCCTTTTTAAAATAGACAATGACTACAGCATGGACATCCTGTACTCGGATCGTGCCATGGATGTTGCCACGGCAGTGATTCACTCCTTTGGCAATATTTGACTCATTTCTTTATCTTTATTTTGTTATATACAATACCTTTGCACTTTGTCATACACGACAACAACAACAACAACAGTATCGCTTATATGGTGTAGTGCTAAAAAGTGATACCAGCTCCTGGGGAATGTACTAGGTCTGCAAAGGTTTAAAATACCAATACGCAGCCCCATTGAAAAAAAAAGAACTTTTCAATGCATTTAGTAAAAAGCTGTTAATTTGAGATCAGAAATAGGCACTTCAATTTTATTTATTTGTATAGAAAACAGACGAGCAGGTTTTGCAGCAGTATTCTTGAACTTTGAATCTGGAAGGTGCAAGAGGGCTCAAGTGTATTATGGAGGGGGGGGGTAGGGCTTTTGATCTGACAATTTTTATATAGATATCATGGTGAGATAACGAACTCATTCTGACTTCCGGACACCTATCGCTAAGTGAAGTAGCTTGGCGATTGATTTTGATCGCCAAAAGAAATCAACATCGCCAAGGGCCCCCTCTATACTACATTTTAACCATGTTGGTTTGTAATTTCAAATTAACAACATTTTACTAAATGCATTTCAAAGACTATAAGGAACTTATATCAAAAAATGAATTTTTAAAATTTTTGTCAGTCTGTTTCGGTAAATCTTTAAAACGCGGGCGCGCGTGCGTGGCTGTACCGATTTTAAAAATTCTTTCACCATGGAAACCGTGGGGTGCTGCTTACCCCATGTCAAGTTGGCGCATAATTATTTATTTTAAACTTTAATACTAATTTTCTCACATTTGTAACAAATAACTGAAACACATAGTGCTATTTGACAGCTTTACTAAAAGTAATTTTTTAAACGGTTTTTTATTAAATGTCAAACTTTTATTATGTTAGGTTTATAAAATGACAAATTCAAACTTTGAGAAATGTCGCCAAGTTGGCTAAAAAATTTCGGTATTCCGACAATTTTAATACAAATTTTCTCCTGCCTTTTAAAGAGAGAAATGACATAATTTTTTAATAAATTGCGTTTTAATGAAGGTCATATGTTAATATTAAATGAGAGTTTCATAAATTTTTTGATTTATCGAATATTTAATACTTTGAGTTTATTCTTTTAAAAAACATAATTCCATTATAAGGCCATGTTTTGCACGAAATTTTTCACTTAGGGGAGACCGGGGCAAGATGACGACGTTAACAGATTTTTGTTGTTTATTAATTTATTTTTAAGAGTAGTAAGATCAATTTTACATGAACTGTTAGAGTAGTCCTTTGTAGTATTAAAATATATTACTATTTAGTTTTTCTAATAAAAGAAGTTAAGAATAATTTTATTTTTTCATACCCTTAACAAATCGTCATCTTGCTGCAGTACTGGGGCAAGATGACTTTTTCCTTGGGTCAAGATGGTGACATTGAAAAAGGTTGAAGATATTTTATCTTTTGAATGTGTTACATGGTTTAACAAATGATATAACTGTGTTTTTACATCTTACAAAGTATCAAACTAAGCGTAATGCATTGTAGCGTAATATTGAAGTGTTTGGTTGTGTACCTAACAATAGTCACAAATAAAAATGCCATTTTTAAAATTGGAACATTCCTCATGCCAACACTCTTGGCATTTACAGCACTGGATCCATTCTTCTGTTGGAGGGTTCCTCTTCACATGCAGGACATCTTATAACACATTCCTTTGAAGATGATACAACAAGAATTTTTGGCCTGGATTTTATAGACTTAGGCCTACAGGAACAGTTTGAGTTTTTTTACTTCCTTTTTAGCTTCACGAGCTTTTTTTCTCTGATTTTTTTAAAACTTCCTGTTCTTCCTTCTGGTTTTCCCTTTGTTCTAACATTTCTTTGATGGGTGTGCTTGTAAGAATGCTAGAGCTCAGTTTTTTTCTTTTTCTTTTTTCCCCCTCACATTATGTTGTTCTAGGCAATGGTTTGAAATAAAAAAACACTAACAGGCTTCTTTGGTTCATCTGAACCAGCATTTGCCATAAGTTCTGGTTTTTCTGGAGGGTTTATATGTTGGTTTTTTATTACCGGGGTCTGAGAATTATCACTATTATTCTCAGTTCCATCGCCAATAGTAGCATGGTTAGTAGTTTTTACTGCAGCATAATCATGTTCGCTAAACACAAGAGGATTATGAGGCTCGATCCCATATTCTTTAAACCATTTCAACGGCATTTCCAACTGTAGCTGATTTGAAGTAAGTGATGCTCAAAACATCCCCAATATTTTTGTCTGTGATAGTTTGTTCTGGATGAGTGACAATAAAGTTGTCACATCCTGCTTGGCTCTAGTGCGTTTTTAACTGGTCGAAAAATGACACACCAAGGGGCTGGAGACGATGTGATGTGTGCTACGGCACCCCAAACATGATGATGTTTTTCGCTCTGCTGTGTAAGATAGCCTGCAAAGTTATTCGAGTTTTGTTACTGTCAAAAATCAACAGAGTAGGAGATTATTTGCTTGGTTTCACAAGAAGATAAACGTGCTTCAAATAAGAGAAAAAGGTGCCCTAATTGTTCCAGCCTTATCACTACAGTTGCCTACAGTTCCTGGTGGGGATCTTTCTACAAGTTCAGGAAACATTCGTTTTCTCGCAAAAAAATCAGAAAAGGTGGCAGGTAAAAGCCAGTACCTCTAAAGCAACAAATTATTGTTGCATTCCTTCCTCTTTAGGGGAGGGGGCTTAGCGGATGGCAAAAATGTCTTCCTCTGGTCCAAAAATGTCTTCCTCTGGCAAGATGACAAGCTCGTCATCTTGCCCCGTGTTTCGGATTGTCATCTTGCCCCAGACTGTCTGTTTAACAATATTCGTTCTCATTGCCATGAAGGAAGGCAATTAATTGACATTTATTCATGGTAATAGGTAGTATTTAAACCAAGGTACTCATAAATATTAAAGAGAAACGTTATATCTCACCTGTATCTGTAGCAGAGTTTATTTACACATGCATAAAAGTTATATCGTGGTAGCAAAAAACAATCAAAGCTTCACAACTAACACAAAAAGGGCGTTTTCAGCGTGTCTATACTATTGTTAACGAAAGGCCAAAAGGAGAGCCAGTAGTGTTCATTTGATGCTGCTACCTAGTGGAATACGGAAAAATTAAGACATTCGTCATCTTGTCCCGGTCTCCCCTATATTATTTTTTATTGGGAGATATTACTATGAAGAGAGAAAGATGTACTAAATATTATTATGGAGGAAGCCATATAATGAGGCAATCGTTGAATAAAATTAGGGAACTTTACGAAATACTTATATCATCTTGCGGTCTTTCTAATCCTCAAAAGCTTTGGAATAAGTACGAAGAGTTCATAGAGTAAGTTATTTCGCGACGACTGCAGCAAGTACATGTAGATATGTCTTTCTGTGAACACATCTTCAACGAAACGTTAATAATAATTGAAAATAAGGGTTTCGCAATTGTTGGGAAGAAGTTACATGTGTGAGTTTGGAATGATAAGTCTGTGACGAGTTGACGGAAATTACTTAGATAATGAAATTGCTCCAGAATTAGACTACAATTTTATAGTATTGCAACATCAAGTAACACAATTAGTCCCTCAATTAACTCCAGAACAAGGTCATGTTTTTCATCAAGTGTTCCGTAAAATAGAATCAGGAAGTGGTGCACTCTTTTTTCTCGACACCTCCTGAGGAACCGGAAAAGCGTTTTTGATAAACTTATTATTAATGTCCGTAAGAAAAAACCAGGAAATAGCAATTAATGTGGCTGCTTCCGATATAGCCGTGATACTACTGACCGGCTGTCGCACTGCACATTCCGTTTTAAAATTACCTTTGAATCTTGCACATGAAGATTCACCCATCTACAATTTTAGCAAAAATAACTATCGAGGCAGGATGTTTCGATATTGTAAGCTTTTAGTGTAGGATGAGAGTACGATGTCTTACAAGAGAGTTATAGAAGCGATAAATCAGATTCTTCAGGATTTAAGAGATAGTACAGATATTATTTGAGGAATGGTAGTTTTATTGTCTGGTGATTTCCGACAAACTCTCCCAGTAATCCAGAGGGGTACACAGGAAGATGAAGTGAGAGCCTGCATTAAATCATCAAGTTTATGGGCGAAAGTTGAAAAATTCAGTGTAAAAACGAAAATGAGAGTGCATTGTGATAATGACCTAGATTCGAGACATTATGCAGAGAGATGCCATTGAAAATCATATTATTTTATTTACTTTCTAATGATAATGATTATGATTTTAGACAGTTATTTAAAGACATTAAAACCAGTGAAGCCGCGGGTAAGAGCTAGTCTATATATATAAAAATGAATATGTGTCTGTCTGTACTCGATAGATTTTAAACCCATACATCCAGGCGCCGTGAAAATTTGGGAAATTATTAGGTATATCCCCGGGAAGGTTTTTGAAATTTTTTTTAAGATCAGAGTTGGGGTTCTCGGTGCTCCCGAACAAATATTCTAAGACTATATATATAAAGGAGAAAAGAGCGACTCACTCTCTCACTGACTGACTAATCACGATATCTCCGGAACTATTCACCCTACAGACTTGAAGTTTGGTAGACGCGTTCCTTTCAGGGAGTAGAGATCCACTAAGAACGGATTTTGTGAAATTCGAAATGCAAAGGGCGGTACGGATTTAACGGGCGTTATAAGTAATTGTTTCCATTTTTAAACTACTCGGCGTATAATCTTGAAATTGGGTAAGCAGATTCCTTTCATTGATTAGAGATCCGCTACAAAATGAGTTTGGTGAAAATCGACCACCAAGTGGCATTGCAGGGACTTAGGAGGCTTTATAGATAATTATTTCCATTTTTAAACTACTGGACGTATAGTCTTGAAATATGATAATCAGAAACCCTTCATGTATTAAAAATCCCCTATGTAATGTGTTTTGTGAAAATTGACCCCTACGTGTCATTGCGGGGGTTCAAGGGGCGTTATAGATAATTTTTTCCATTTTTAATTTATTAGACGTATAGTCTTTAAATTTGGTTAGCAGATTCCTTTCATAGAGTACAGTTCCCCTACAAAATGGGTTTTGTGGAAACAGACCCCGAGTTTTCGTTGTGGGGTCTCAAGGGGAGTAATCGATACATATTTCCTTTTTTAAACTATTAGATCTACCTGCTTGAAAATTGGTAGGATGTTCCTTTCATGGAATAGAGTTCCTCTAACAAAGAGTAAAACGAAAATCGACCTTTAAGGAGGGTTGCGAGGGGTCAAGAGGAGTTATAGAAAAAAAAATCCTTTTTTCAATTGTTAGACCCACATACTTGAAATTTGTTAAGCATGCTTCTTTTGTTGAACAGGGATCCACTAAGAATGTATTTTACGGAAATCAACTCCTGGGGGAGCTGGGGGATACTGGGTCGTACTGACAAAAGGATTTCTTTTTTCGAACTACAAGGACTATAATAATGAAATTTGGTTTGCATTTTTCTTTAGTTGAATTGAAATCAGCTAAGAACGGTTATTTTGGAAAACGACTCTCAACGGGATTACGGGGGTATGATAGTAAAAATTCGCTTTTTTCCTGTTAGATTTAGACTTGAAATTTGGCTTGCATGTTAATTTTACAGAGTAGAGATCCACCGAAAATTGGTTTTGTGGGAGTCCACTTGGTTATAGGGCTACGAAAGTGCAAACTTCTTTCTATTCTCAATTTTAGAGATTATTAAATAAGACAAATTAGATGCTCTGTCCTTTTTTTTATCAAGAGCCTAGAGTTACAGGTATAAGTATATTTTTCAATGCAATTGAACTCTTAATGCTAGGACTTAGATATTAATAATTAATAGTTTATATATATATATATATATATATATATATATATATAGCAGAAGTTAAATTAAAAAGAAGACTAATAAATCCTAATATATATATATATACTAGCTGTTACCCGCCCGCTTCGCGCTGGGTATTTCATGATGTTTTATAAATTTTTACTGCTTATATATATGTATAAATTATTGATATCTAAGTCCTAGCATTAAGAATTCGATTGAATTGAAAAATATACTTATACCTGTAACTGTCACCTGTTGATAAAAAAAAAAGGGCAGAACTCATCTAATTTGTATTTTCTAAAAATCTCTAAAAATTGAAGCATAGAATGATGTTTGCTCTTTCGTAACTCAAAAACCAAATGGATTCCCACAAAACCAATTTTCGGTGGATCTCTACTCCGTAAATTGAACATGCAAGCCAAATTTCAAGTCTAAATCTAACAGAAAAAAGCAAAAGTTTTACTATCAATATCCCCGTAATCCCGTTGAGAGCCGTTTTCCAAAATTACCGCTCTTAGCGGATTTCAATTCAACAAAAGAAAAACGCAAACCAAATTTCATTATTATAGTCCTTGTAGCTCGAAAAAAGTAATTTTTTTGTCAATACGTCCCAGTAACCCCCTGCAACCCCCCAGAACTTGATTTGATTAAAATTTATTCTTAGTGGATCCCTATTCAACAAAAGAAACATGCTTAACAAATTTCAAGTATATGGGTCTAACAATTAAAAACAGGAATTTTTTTCTGTAACTCCTCTTGACCCCGCGCAAACATCTTTGGGGATCAATTTTCATTTTACTCTTTGTTAGAGGAACTCCATTTCATGAAAGGAACATACCTACCAATTTTCAAGCAGGATGATCAAGTAGTTTAAAAATGGAAATATTTATCGATTACGCCTCTTAATCTCCCGAAATTAAACTTAGTAGTTGATATTCGCGAAACCCATTTTGTAGCGGTTCTCTACTTTACGAAAGGAATATGCTTATCAAATTCCAAGACTGTACGTCGAACAGTTTAAAAATGGGGATAATTGTCTATAACGCCACTTGAGCCCCCGCAACGCCACTTCTGGGTCTGTTTTCACAAAACCCATTTTGTAGGGGAATTGCACTCTATGAAAGGAATCTGCTTAGCAAAATTTGAAGACTGTGCGTCCAATTATTAAAAAATGCAAAAAAATTATCAATAACGCCCCTTGAACCCTCGCAACACCACCTAGGGGTCGATTTTCACAAAACAAATTTTGCAGTGTATTTCTATCCTATGAGAGGAATCTGCTAACCAAATTTCAAGACTATGAGTCTAATAGTTTAAAAGAAGAAATAATTATTTATATCTGCCCTTAACCCCCCGCAACACCCCTTGGGGGTCAATTTTCTCCAAACCCGTTTTGTAGCGGATATTTACTCCATGAAAGAAACATTCCTACCAATTTTCAAGCAGGTAGGTCAAATAGTTTAAAAACGAAAATATTTATCTCTTACGCCATTTATTCCCCTGCAACGCCACTTAGAGATCTGTTTTTCACAAAACCTTCTTATAGCTGATCTCTACTCTATAAAGACTGTGCGTCTAATAGTTTAAAATGGAAATAATTATCTATAACGCCCCTTAAGTCCCCTCAACGCCACTTGGGGGCAATTTTCACGAAACCCATTTTTTAGCGTATATCTACCCTATGAGAAGAATCTGCTTACTAAGTTTCAAGACTGTACGTCTAATAACTTAAAAATAAAAATTTATAACGCCCCTTAAACCCCCCGCCCCCGCAACACCCCTTGGGGGTCTTGTGAGGATTTTTTGAAATGTTCGACACACGGGAAAAATTATTTAATTATTAAGTATTTTGAGTGTTTTATTAAAGTTTGTTCAAAAAAGTTTTTGGCTTTTTATTTTTTAAATCACTGATATTAAAAGTTTTAAAAATAATTTTTATTTAAACGCAACGATATTGATTCATTTCACAGTATGAAATTCAAAAAGAAAATAATACTATGTGATAAAAATATATTTAAAAAATATTTCCTTTATAATTTTTATGATATTTTTTTTCTTATATTCTACTGTTTTTCAATAAATCAATCTTTAAGAATAAAAAAAAACCATCGGTTGTGATGGGTTATATGAGGGAATTCCCCTTTTTCTACGCAGCGAGACTCAAAACTACCTCAACTTTTCCCATCTTCCAAACACAAAGCTAACGCAACGTGAATGACCTTGACGAAATCAGAAATAACGTCGAGAGAACGAATGAGCATCCCTTACGGGAATCTGGCAACGTTTTTTCAGGATTCTTCACATTTCCGGCTATAAAAAATTATGGCGTGATAAATTGAAATGAAAAACCATCCTATCTCTCAAGTTGGATCGAACTGCACATGGTGTGCAAAATTTATTATAATCGGTTAAGTGGTTCAGGAGTCCATTGAGGACAAACATTGTGACGCGAGATTTATATATATAAAGACTAGCTGTTACCCGGCCCGCTTCGCTGGGTATTTCATGATGTTTTATAAATTTTTACTGCTTATATATATGTATAAATTATTGATATCTAAGTCCTAGCATTAAGAATTCGATTGAATTGAAAAATATACTTATACCTGTAACTGTCACCTGTTGATAAAAAAAAAAAGGGCAGAAACTCATCTAATTTGTATTTTCTAAAAATCTCTAAAATTGAAGCATAGAATGATGTTTGCTCTTTCGTAACTCAAAAACCAAATGGATTCCCACAAAACCAATTTTCGGTGGATCTCTACTCCGTAAAATTGAACATGCAAGCCAAATTTCAAGTCTAAATCTAACAGAAAAAAGCAAAAGTTAATACTATCAATATCCCCGTAATCCCGTTGAGAGCCGTTTTCAAAAATTACCGCTCTTAGCGGATTTCAATTCAACAAAAGAAAAATGCAAACCAAATTTCATTATTATAGTCCTTGTAGCTCGAAAAAAGTAATTTTTTTTGTCAATACGTCCCAGTAACCCCTGCAACCCCCCAGAACTTGATTTGCTTAAAATTTATTCTTAGTGGATCCCTATTCAACAAAAGAAACATGCTTAACAAATTTCAAGTATATGGGTCTAACAATTAAAAACAGGAATTTTTTTCTGTAACTCCTCTTGACCCCTCGCAAACATCTTTGGGGGTCAATT
>BMAO01021453.1:0-18880 GCA_019973975.1 Trichonephila clavata
GCGATAACACCTGTTTCTTCAATGCTCCAATGTTGTGAACACCACCACCTAGCGCCGAACGAAGACGTTTCCCATCATGGGTTGCTATGCAAATTTGATTCCTTGTGATGTTCCCTTACCTTCCCATAAAATTTGTCCCAATAATCCTGGGACACCCTGTATATATTTATGTATATATAATTTTATGCGATATATTTTTCCATTTGGTTTGTGAATTTTTTAAAAAAATTCTGAAAAACACAATAAAAATCTGTTTCGAAAAATAAACTCAAATAGAATTCTTAAACTGGATAGAAAAACACGGTTAGAAAGCGGATGAACAATATTTTCTCTCACAGTAAAAATTATAATAATAATAAATTCAATTTCAAATCTGTGGCTAACGTTTCAGATAAATAGCCGAAGTGAAATGCAGGATAATTTTACTGAATTAATCTCATGTTTACTTGGTCCATTTACAATTTAGAAAAAAAAAAATGTAGTTAGGAAACTGGAGCATATTCAGTTGACACTAATACGACTAATCACTTCGTATTAAGAATGTTTTTATCACAAGACAGGAACTGATTGGTATTTTTTTTTATATCTATTGGATTTCACAGATGTACATAAAGAATGAGAATAAATTATTTTGTGCTTATGAAAATATTTTATGCAGATATTTGTAATTATAAATAAAGTAACTGATTTAAATAAATATTTTCCTCTTAACACTAATAGCCTATGTTTAATATTATTTTCAACGTATTATATGCTTTTACGCGCATATGTTCTCGGAAGGAAATTAAAATAATTTAAGTTTTTTTTAAGGACCTGCTGATGGTGTAGTTGGTTACGCGCTGACCTTGCACGCTCAAATTTGCGGGTTCACCTCGGCCTAAGTCGGTGTATTTTCACGATGCAAAAAATGGACAACATCCTTGTCGGATGATTAAGAAGCTTGTTAAAGATCCCTAGAGTGCCTGTTCGGCTTGGTTGCTCTCGCAAAACTTTGCTTCTAAAACAGTTTTCGCATCGTTAGAGCTCACGTGCTTCTATCTAGGGAGGAAACTGGGTGTTAAAATTAAATTGCGGCAATTGGTAACCACCAATATGGTGCCACACTAAAAGTGATATCAACTCCCGGAGAATGTACTAGGTCTGCAATGGTGATTACCACACACAATCCACTTCCCCATTTGAAAAAGAAAAAAAAAAACGTACTTTAGTAGACTTAAAAAGCTAATAATTCAAGACATAAATCACATTTGAAAATAAGCTCATGTGGTTTTTGTTCCACTTTTATTATTTTATCGGGATTTAACATTTCATTTTTAAATCTTAAGAAGTGTTATTATTGGAGTCTGTTGAATAATTCGAAATGCAGCCATACATTAAGATATTTAATTATATTATAAATATCTTATATGCTTTTGTACGCAAGTAATGAATGAATTATTTTTCTTTTTATCAAAATAATTTTAAGGCTAAAATTAAACATATAGGCATATAATAAAAAAAAAATTATTCAAATTCGTTTTTTAATCAGAATTTTTTCAAAAAATTATGCTTTTCTCAAAGGCATTATAGAGTTTTTACTTAAGAAAGCTGCAAATTCTTGTAACAAACATCGCATTTTATAAGAACCCATTTCCTTCAAAAAAATTTCAAAGCATTACCTTTTTACTTTCGCTTTTAAATATATCGTATAGAGCGACGAAAGGTTTAAATGGTTTTGCAGTACTTGCAGGGAACTTAAAATTTATTATTCAGATTTGCTCTTGAATTTACACTAACGTACAATTGTATATGTTGCTCGGAACACTTCCTTTGTTTTATATTTAACAGGTTCCCTAACCATAGAACAAACATCAACTATCTGTAATTTGCCATAAATGCTGAATATAAAAGGCAGTTTAAATCCAAAGAAATAACAAAGAGTTACTATTTCTATTGCCATAAGGATACACTACCCATAAGCAATATGTCTCATAATTTAGAAACGTGGCCAGATGACGAAGTCGACACACACATTAGCACCCCTCTCTCCACTTGTATAATTCAAAATGAATAAATAAGTGTTGTCGAACGAACATAACAGTATCAAATTATTTCCCAGGGCCCTATCAAGGTAAATAAAAGAGAATAAGTTTTTTCAGCGGCAAAATATATATTATAGGCTCCAAGCGATCATTATTCATATATTAAATTATTATAAATCTATAATCGTATAAATAGAAGTATATTAAGACTGCATAGATCGAAGTGTGTTAAATGGCCATTAGTAAACTCTTAGTCTTAGGAACTAAAATTATTGGGTTAAATAAAATATGATTTTGTTTTAAAATGTATATTTTTAAGAAAATAATTTCGATCACTCACTTTTTCTAACGTTTTACATGTTCTAAGAAAAAGAAATGTTGGCTTTACACGTCGTAAAATAATTCCATTACACCTAGCATTCTATATCTCGATTTTGCAATAATTATTCAGCGAAGAAAAATTATACAGCTGGCATTAAGGTTGCTTAATTTATTCAGTTTTGTAATTTCGCTAATAAATGCATTTGCACCTGCACTGTTTTATTCTCGAAGGGAAAAAAACGAGTACATTGTTTTGTATCCACACGATGCAATTTTATTTCAAAGTTCTTTGCTCGTTCAAAAAAATCAGACTGAATTTAATTACACACATTTTTCAGTTACTTAATTAGATAAATCAAATCAACAAAATGCACAAAATGTTTTTAAAAATGAATACAGTGGTACGGGAATGTATCTCACTGTGCATTTCGTATATATTAAAATATCTATTAAGATCTCGATATATTAATCGTCTTATAAAAAATTTTAAAAAATATATCATGATTTGTTATAAAAATTTTAAAAAGTATTTATTTATTGAAACTACTATCACCAATACTTGAAAATGTTTTCTTTCTTACTTACAATGAAAATATTTTTAATTTAAGTGCAAATATATAAAATAAAATGCATTTAAAATAAAAATAATAAATGATCCTCAATAAAATCCTGTAAATTAAAAATATGTAAGAGGTATTTCTTTCACACAAAAACGAAGGGAAAGTTTAAATTAAAGGAAAAAGGGATTTATTCTCGGGGGGGGGAAGGTATATTTTACGTTGGAACTTTATGGTATTATTTTAGTACTGTTACAAAATATTTTCAATATATATGCTCACTCAAAATCTTATGGTAATACGACTTTTTTTGTAAAATTACGCTTACATGAAACTTCAATACAAGAATATGAATCTATACCTATTAATAAATTATATCATCTTATTCACTTAAAATAATTCGTAACGAATAATAAAGTAAGGTTAGAAAGGACATTTACGTTAAATTCAGCCTGAGAATTATTTAAAATTCATCGCAAGTATTTAATCAAATCATTTGCGAAAATTTCAGCAACAGTAACTAAAGAAAATTGAGTTTTGTAAGATAAATATGTATTTCTTTAGAATCATTATAATTGTTTAAAATACATAAGTGGATATATGAATTTGGAATATTTTAGAGGTTTTGATTCAATAGTTATTATTACACGCGAAATAATATATTTTTTCTTTAATTTAAATACAAATCTTATCATGATTCTTTTATTTTACGGGATTGTAAAATGAAATGCAAAATAAATTTCTTAAGCTGTAAAATGAAATTTTTGTTAAATTCCACAACAGCGACGTGTTAAATTGAATATTATACTGAAATGTCCTTCGAAATTTCTTAATAGTTAAGTAACTACACTTTTAATTAAACTGATAAAGAAATGATGAATGACAAAGAAATGATATTTAAAAGTAACTGGCATTTCTATTATTAACAAAAATGAAATTTATAACATGGATTTTTGCTCAATACAATCATATGAAATATTGGATACAATCAAAACATAATATTCAAAAAATATCTCAGCAAATTGATCACCTTTTTCATATATAAAAGAAAAGTGACGCATTAAGTCATCATGAGATCTCCGGAACTATTAGATCTATAGACTTGAAATTTAGTAAGCGTGATTCTTTTGTTGAACAGAGATTCACAAAGAATGAATTTCGTATAATTAGATTCTCAAAATGCTTATCGGGGTATTTTTGACAAAAATTCCCGTCTTTGAACATTTAGACCAACAGACCTGAAATTTGATAAGCATGTTTCTTTTGTTGAGCAGAGATACACTAAAAATGGGTATTTCAAAAATTGACTCGGGGTGGAGCTGCGGTGGTGCAAAATATAATTGTACTTTAGTATTAGAAATTTAAGATCGACAATTTTTTAAATCAAAAGGCACGAGAACCATAGGAATTATTTTCATTGCAATCGAAAGCTTATTGCTAGGACTTAGATATCAATAAATGTTTAAAAAGGTAATTTATAGTCATACAATAGCATGAAATACCAAGCTAAGTGGGTGGATAATAGCTAATTCGGCTATAATAGCATTTAATATGTTCCAAAATTCCTCCAACAGAACTCATCGTTATATTAAAATTTGAAACAATGTCAATAGAAGCATTTTATATTCTCAGATACACAGCAAATTCTCTAAATATACTTTCAAAGTAAAAAAAGACGAATTTTAAAAATGTAATAAATTTAGTTTCCAACAAAATAAGTTTTTTCATAAAAAAGAGATTCTGCAAAAACGTCGTGATGGAGAGAAAGAAAATGAAAAGGACGGAAAGATCATTACAAAAGCGATACAGAAGAGACGGCAACAAATCTCTTCTGGGTCGAATGTATGTCAACAATTGAATAAGAGACAACGCTTTACGAGGACAAAGTAGGCCAAACAAATGTACGAAAAGAACTATACGCCTCAAGGTTTTTTCTCGCTTTTTTTTTTGTCACGATTCTGACCTTTTTAACTTTGCGGCTTTGAATTTTACAAATGTGACTCAAAAAACTACATGCCATTTGGGATGTCATCACTAAAAATTTCCGTTTTTCTTTGTTTCCCCCTTGAATAGGAAGCTAGTATATAGGGTAATTTCCTAGATATAGCTAAAATGTTTCCTCAGAGGGGAAAAAATAATTCCAGCCTATTTGTGAATTAATTATGTGTTAATTGTGTAAAAAAATATGAAAAATGTGGGTTGAAAAGCAATGCAGAGTAAGGAAGGTATTTTTTCTTCAAAAATTCAAAGATTTTTGAAAGATTTTGAGTTAATTTTTTAAAAGAAAAATGCAGAAGCACCAGTCTCTTTAAAAAAAATCAATTGTATGATATTAAACTCAAACATTTTCATTGGATTCGATTCATCTGACGTCAAAATCATATGACAATACGCTTAATAAATTCCCACATGTTTCATTCGACTGTGTATTTAGTCGGCATTTTCGGAATTGCATCTACTATCTTATAACGAAATGAAATACTGTAGCGTATTAAATTGTCATAATGCAAGGGGGGGGGGGGAATCTGACTGTTGGATACGAAAAGTTTTTTCGATTTCCACTGAAGAATCCATATATTTATTTAAAAAAATAGATACAAAACTTAGATCAAACGAACTTCAAACCATCTACCTATCTATCAGTATGCTCCGATCATTTTGAAGAAGTATGATTTATGTATTAGCTTTACCCAACAGAAGAACATTAAAATCAAATTCACCTCCTACAAAATTTTGTTTTTCCGAGCCACCATCTACCCAATGAATTTTGGATATTTACGTATTATCACAACAATCGCCAACTCTATTAATAACTCACCAAATTGGCAACCACAATTTCCTACGTGTCGTACGCGCTGAATTGGTAAAAATGTGTTTCGTTCATATAACATAATATCCCCAATAGGTTGCGATATACCAAGCTATGTATACATTTAATAACTATACGAAAAGCACAATGACTAGAAAATATATTAAGAATAATTAGAGTACTAAAAAATTTAAAGAATATAAAACTAGAATGCCAGCAAAATTAACCGTTAGCACATAACCACAAGTGTAATACAATTAGTTGTTATTGTTTACTTGATAATCACGTTACAGTCGGCAAACGATCACAGTGCCCTCTGGAGATGAATCGACACCATATCTCTTTAAATGAATTTAAAATTCGTAAAATTATAATTCAATAAACTCAAATATATCTTCCTAAGAATTTGTATCACAAGCTCAATTTTTAATTTATTGAACATTTCAGCGTGGTCCCTTCTGCATGATACACAAAAAACTTTATCAATCCTCCTCAGAATTCTAAACAAGGGTTTGTGACTCTAATTTAACCCCTAAATTGGCACTCCAATTACCATACCACACTATATTGGTGTGATTTTTGTTAGTCATATTTAACGCACGTGAGCCCTAACTGCGCGATGGTTTTCTTTTAATTATAAGAATTTACTGTATAAGTTGAAGAATTACTGTAAAAGGAGTGAAAGATACTCATCCGATAGGTTATCATTTTGCATCCTATTTGAATATTTTCGTAATAAATATGATAAAACGATATTAACACACATTATAAAAAAATTCACTTACCATTAAGATATTTATTAGTTGTTAATTCACTACATAAGTAAGTCATCGTCAAATTTCCCTTTCTTTTTTAGTAATTTGACTTTTATTGGAAAATCCTTTGAAAAATTGGAATATAACATATTGAGATTTATTCCGAAATATGTTTAACTTATTCAATGATTTAAATCTGTATTTATTCACCTTTGAATATTCATAAAAATTCATCATAGTATTTGAGGTTAACGTAACAGACTGAGATTATCAAGTATCGTATTTACTCGAAGTTAAGCCGCTCTATTTTTTTCAGTGGTAATTCTACAGAAAATCGGGTGCGGCTTAGAATCGAAGGTAAACATTTATTGGAGGGTGGAAATACAGTTTCTACTCCTTTCAAAAGGACAAACACAACCCACCCGTTCTGGCCACATGCATCTCTCTCGATGACTTATCCTATTCCACATTTATCTCCAGTATTCAGTCTATCCTTAACAATGTTGCCTGCTCTGATTTAGGATTTTTTCTTCTTTTTTGCATACCCTTTTTTCTAATCATCTAAAAATCAAAGATATCGGTAATAGCATCAAGACGAGAGTTCACTATGACGCAAGTATGAAAAGGGAGGCAATTTTGTACGCTGAAAAAAAGGGAAACAGAGCAGAGGCCACTGAAAATTTGACACGGATGAAACAAATGTACATCGATGGCATAAATAAATAACATAATTTTGTGTTGTAAATGTTCAAGGAAAAGAACTAAACTCAGTGGCCAAGGCCTACTGTGCCTATTTCAGTTTTCGTGATCTTACGTGCTGAGGTGCATGTGCAGATGTTCCGGTCAGGAGGTCAGTCTGACGCGAAATCCACAGTGTTTAGTTCCCAACCAAGCTACGTACTCCTTTATCGACCCACTGAAGGGATGAAAGGCTAAGTCTCTACCTTGCTCAGCTGGAGATTTGAACCCCGGTCATATGGTGTGGAAGCGCGATATGCTACCCCTTAACCAAATGTTCAACAGTCTTCAATAACTCTTTTATATTCTTTTATACATTCTTTTAAAAAAGGTTACAAAACAAATGCATTAGGGATGGCACGGAAGACGACACCATGTGGGAAAATATCGACGCCGGCACCAATTCCGAAGTCGGCTGTGACATCAGGAATGACCAATCATTTTTGAAACATGATACTGACGGTTACAGTAATTTTTGGTTGGTGTATGTATTTTAAAGTTGTATTAATAGTGGTAAAATAAATTAGTTGTTTACTTCTTATAATTTCTCCCTAAATTCTTTTTTTAAATTTCTTACGCATCGGATATTGATAAACCTTTTACACAATTTTCTATTTCTTTCTCAAACACGTGCAGAAAACTTAGGTGCGGCTTCGAATCGATGACAACATTTTTTCACAAAAATATTTTGTGAATTGGGGGTGCAGCTTAAAATTGATGGCGGCTTAGACGTTTTTTACCGTATGTATGAGAAATAGTTTCCGTATCTCTTTTGAAAATTGATGGTTTTAATTAATAGTTTACTTGAGTGGTGCATACAAGGGGGGAGGGAGCGGCAATGGCGTAACGAAGAATATTACGGCCTGCTGCAAGGTCAAGTTTTGGGACCCAAGCCAGATCTTACAAAGGGTGCGTATTTGGCGTCTGTCAGGCTTTGGGTTCCCTAGAATCCTGCCCCTTCCCCTCCACAATGCTGGGTGTGCGTTACGCCACTGAGGGAGGAGAGTCCACGAATCCAGACACCATCCCCCATTGATTTTAATCCTACGCATATAGTACGTAAAATTTTAAAAAATATTTGTTATTAATAATTTATTTTATTGATTAATGCTAATTATTTGTTGAACAATTTATTTTTTACAGTTTTCATTCCCGACAATCAGCAAAATTAACGGAACATGTTTAGTGGTGTATTGGGTATTAAAGGAGAATGGTGAACTTTAGATGTAGACTTTTGAAGCTGGACACTTTCCTCTTGAAAAATTCTTGTGTGAGCCACTGGTTTACATGTATAACAAAAAGAAAAAATTTATATTGTTATCCTAGATAATTTTACTATCTATTTGAACAGTAATACAGCGTTTTGTTAAAAAAAATACATCAGATTCTAAAAGCATTGCAGAGTGATGTATATTACAATAGTATTTAAAAGTCCACTGTTTTTGAAAAATATTCATTAGAGTTTTTTCCCATAACAAAACCTATTTTAGACTTATTTAATTACATTTAACTTAGGAAGAGATTGCAGTGACACATTCAATTATTTAATTCTAGTTCCATTTAGAGTTATATAATTCTAGTTTTAAAATGTTATATAGTAAAATTTACACATAAAAGATTTTCTTTTTCAACAACATGAAATATATTAATGTAATTATTTAATTTTATCATTGTAAATATTGTATTGGTTCTTCGTAATTATAACTATTCATTTGAATATTGTAAAAGTACTAATTCATTTCGAAGAGAAATGTTATTTTAAGCAAGATGTCTTAGCAAAAAAAAATAATGTTTTAAGGAATTATTCAAGAAAAACTGACCTAAATATTTATATCATCCCAGGCTGGAAGTCAAAAAGAATTTCTTAAACAGCTAATTTGAATGCAACTGATCGTCATTTCAGAAGGAATCAGGTTATTTTTATGAAACAGAACTTCTTCAGGAGCAATGAATAATGTTCAGCCTCTCTTCGAAAAGCCACTCCAATGATTATTTAATTCACTTTAATATGGCTGAATGATTTTAATGAAAATATTTTATGCATTTAAAACCCCAGTTATGAATGTCAAAATATTCTAAATTCCAAAAGTCAAGAGAAAAATCAAATTAAATAATTTAAATAAAAATTTAATCAATTCTTGAATATTAAATAAATGATTTTTTTAAGGAAAAGAATTAGAAGAATTTAAAACGTGTCATCAATCTTTACACTCGATAGTTAATTTTTCACATTATCATAATAGCAAGGAAATTTAAATAATTATATTCGTGCGAATCCAAAAAGTAGTATATTATATTGAAAAAATTCAATATTTTTGCTTAAATTTTTGTTTTATTGCAGTGTTTACAATTGTCTATTCTTAGTTTAGTTTCACAAGCATACCTAAGTTAATTCTAATATAAATAAATTAAATGTAAAAAAACTTTTTTAAGAACAAGCTTTTATTTAAACGCGCTAAAAGAATAAAATAAACTTTTCCTTTAAAACTTTTTTTACTATCAACTTATAACGTCATTACACAATTTATATGATATGAAAGCTTGTCGCAATATTTAAGTACTCATATTTACTTAGTTTGAATTTTTTAAAAACCAAAATCAATCAGGTCAAGTTATTTATTTTACTTGTTTATCTACACAGGTAAATCTCGCGACAAGCTTTTATATCATATAAATTGTGTAATGACGTTATAAGTTGATAGTAAAAAAAGTTTTAAAGGAAAATTTTATTTTATTCTTTTTAGCGCGTTTAAATAAAAGCTTGTTCTTAAAAAAGTTTTTTTACATTTAATTTATTTTTACTTTTTAGTTATCGCTGGACAGGTTTCTCAGCCTGTTCAACTCATTGAACGCTGGTTCGCCATCCCTGGTTTAGCTGAATTAATTCTCGCAAAATGGTATTAGACTAAAAACACAATTTTTTTAAATCCGTAATTTTTAAGCAATTTTTTCAATCTTCATGCAGATTTTGGCTAACATTGTTCTACACACGAAAAAAAAGGTTTAGTGAGATTATCTTCATAAATGACAAAGTTATTAAATGTTTAATTAAAATTTTGACTATTTTTGAAAAACTTAAAGAATATATTATTTATTTGAAATATTTTGAAGATAAGGGATGTATTTCTCTAACATATTAGAAGAAAATTTTAATTGTTTATTAAAAACTTCAAAAGGCAGTTAAATATTTGTATTAATCAATAAAATGCTTAAGACTAAAAACGCATTTTGTAATCAAAAAAGAAAGTTTTATCAAATAATGATAATTTTTTGCTGGACATTGAATATCTTCTACGTAAGAATCTATTTTTTTTAATTGCTCAGATCATCTTTAGAAACTTGATTTTGAAAAAATCAATAATTAAATTCAAATAAAATAAACAGATTCTATTTGAATTAAATTTAAGGACACATGTCGTAGTGTGTGTTTAGATTACTGGTGATAAAATGAGGTATATTTAAATTACTCGTAGGCTTAAAATTAGAAAATTTCTTTAAAAAATTACTTCATTTTATTGTAAAATTATTTTTTTTAATCGAAAATATATTGCATTTCTAGATAATATTTTTCTCTTATTGTTTTCCTAGCGGATTCCTTTTTGATGGGTAAGATACATTAAAAAAATGATCTTTCCGATTCTGTAATTATTTTTTGTCTGAGTTTCATAGATTAAAGTTAGATAAATTATTTAAAGAATTTCTTCAATACTCCATCTCAGTTTAACTTGCAGCGTTGAGAAAGGTATACAATGTACCAATCTACTTGAAAAATAGCTCTACTTTTTTGTTTTGAATTTAAATCCAAGGAAATAGATAGAAATTTGTAAAAAAATTGCATACGTTGTAGAAATTAGATTGTTTTTACGTTGTAGAAATGTAATTATTTTTTGGACAAAGTTAATTAATACTGTCAATAGCACAACGTTATGAAATTCCAGTTTGGCTGAAAACCGATTTTCGACGCCAACTTTTGTCATTGTTGTAACAATAAAATTATTACAACAATGCAGATATATCCAAGTTGGCGCCCAAAACTAGTTTAACGTTTTTAATTAATATCTTTTTAATTAATTGCAATATCGGAATATAAATGGTCAAAACATGCATTGTCATCCAAACTAAACGTGTATACAAAATTTCAGCTCAATGGGAGGAAGATATCAGCTTCAAAATTGAGTTGCAAGATTCCACCCGAACAAATTACATACATACATACATACATACATACATACATACATTGTAAGTTAAATAAAAGCTTTTAAAAAAGTCTTCTCGTAATTCACGTCTCTCTTGGTTTATTCTCCTATTGCTCTCTCTTATTGGAAATATCTCTTCTTGTTTGAATATTAAGATTATGTCTTTTGATAATTTATGTGTTTAATTAAATAGTTTGGAAATATTATGGCTAATCATCCTTCCCACCCCTCTAGGTGAAGCTGAGAGTAGATCGCGCCGCTTATAAACAGTTTTGTTACCGTTCCTTTTACTGTACCCTGGGCTTATTTTTCATCAAGATAATGCCAGACCATATACGGCATGTGTTGCTATGAACTATCTTACAGCCTGTCAAACACTTCCTTGGCTAGCCAGATCGCCAGATCTCTCTCCAATCGGCCATTCTGGGATATGATGGAAGGCGACTGCATCTACCGGGGAATGTTGATAACCTAGTCCGACAATTGGAGCAAATTTGGCAAGAAATACCACAGCAGACCATCAGGGTGCTTTATCACTTTATGCCATGTTGTGTGGCAGCTTTCATCTAGACTAGAGATGAGTCTCAACACCTTATTGAGCTCGTTACTTTGTAACTATATATATAATATATATATATATTATATATAATATATATATATATATTATATATATTATATATGTAACTCTGAAATAAATCATTCAATTTTTCTGAAATTTTAATCATTTATTATTCTGTACATAATATTTCTACCCGGCCAATTTTTGACATTATCGGACAACTTGTTGAAAGGCGTCGATGCGTCATTGAAAGGTATCCTAAATCGCAATGCAACAGAAATTTTTACCATCAGATTGAGAATCGCTTCTTATAGACACCTGCTGAGTGCGCAGTTCCGATGTGCTGTAGCTCCCGCTATTCCTTCATTGGACACCAAATTTTAATCATTTGTATGCTCGGTACAAATGTCTTTGCATACGAAATTTATTACAACCAGGCAACTCCTTCTTGGAGTGTCTTTTTTTGTTTGTTATATAGTGTATGTTGTTGTTACTAAAGTCATCTATCTGACGATGTCATATCGAGGCCTACGAAATTCATTGTGACATGGGGCTAGTTTTACACCTGTCGTTTGCCGTAGTTTTGAGCATGATACAGGTGACAGTACATTTTGGCTCGTTTCCACCCCAATATTGAGGAAGAACACCCTGGAGGGGAGGGGGGTCAAGGACCCTCACCTTTCTTTCCCTTCCACCAATCTCAAGAGAAAACTTGAGGCGGGACGGCTATTTAGAGTACTCCCACGCCGCAGAGACACTATAGATTTATAAGCATCCGTGCCTTCTCCGGGATTCGAACCCAGTTCTTAAGGCACAGCAGTCAGCGTTGCTAACCGCAATACAGGATGGGCGATTAATTTAAGTATGATTGGAATTAATAAAAGTTTACAAAACGCAAATAAACAAAATTGTTTTAACCTATCAAAACATTACATTCTATTCTTAAATTTTAGTTAAGAAATTTTTTAGTTTGATTGAATTTTTCTCAAAAGTCAACCTTAATTTTAATAAGCATATCATATTTTCGAGGAATATCTATATGGCAAATATTTTAAATATATATTGATATGTTTATTAATGAATTTACAAAATATATATAAAGAGCAATATTTCTTAGTATAGTTTTTAGATTTAGCAGTATTACCTGGCCTGATTCTGAACAAAATATGCAGGCATCATGACTACAGTGTTTTGTTGCTTGTTTTATTTATTATAACTATTTCTTGAAAATAGCCAATAATTTGTAACAAGCCAAATAATGTATATAAGGTACAAACCTTTTTGCCGTATAGAAAAAACCAGCATTAAATATTGTAGTAAACCCGACCATGGGTCCCGTGCGGAATATGGCAACCCCTTAGAATAGTTTTGAGAATCTGGCCTGGCAGACGCAGAGCGATGTAAAACACACGAAACCGATGTGTGTGGCGAGCACCGCAATAAATTAATATAGTATGAAAAATGTTGCCTCTTTTCACCATAATATCTTCCATCTAGTTTCTTTTGAGAGAGAATTATATGTAACGTCGTACTATAAAGCTGCACAATAGCTATGAGTGACAGACTTTGTATTTCTGAATCACGGTTAGATGACGAGGAAGAAACCTGAGCTGCACTCCCATTTTCTAACCGCCACACCTCACCGACTGGAGGACATTTGACCCTTGACATATTTAGCGTTCAACACACCTCTCTACACTGTGGATCTTCAACTGCACAAGGCTCAAATTCATGATATGCCCGTGAGTGAGTGAATATCAACGTAGCACTGTTCAACTACACGAGGACTTTTGGCGATGGACCTCGTAATTTTGAATCATGGTCAAGTGACGAGTACGAAACCAGAGCTGGCACTCCCTCTCCTAATTACCACACTGCACCAACAAGAGGACGTTTGAGCTATCGACAGATTTAGCATACATCGTACCCCTACACAGCGGGTCTTCAGTGGCACTAGACTTGAACTTATGATATGCTTCGAGTCCGTTAACTTGACCACTAGGTAACAGCAAGAATTACTGTAAATATCTTGTCTGATGCACTATTTGAGTCACAACCATGAGCATCCATATTTAAAAGCTATGGAAGTTATGTTATATTTAAAGTAACTAATTAAGGAACAGATTTTAAACATTTAACGAGCAAGGTTCTGTTTTACATATATTCATATTATTATGAAAATAGGAAAGCATTTCTTCACTTTCAAATTAACACATAAAATATTATTACAGTCAATAACTGTGAAAAACTTACTATTTCTACAAAGGTTGTGAATTCTAAGTAATCAAAGCATTTTTTAGTTATTTTTTTTTTCGAACTCTAATTTTGTTTCATTTGCAGCAAGTAAATCTTTAAATTGAAGAAGTTTTTGACTTCATGATTTTATTGGCAACATAATAATTTTAGTCATGTTTATTTGGGTTTGTATAAAAGGAGGGAATTTTGAATGTTCTTCAACTGTATGTTTCTGGTGTCTTTATTTTGTAGTAATTTGTCGATTCTGCGTTGGCACAATGAAATCAAATTTCTTAAGGATTTTATTTAATACGAATAATAACAGTTTACTTTTGAATCGCAAGAATGTTTTAAGTTTAAATTCACGTCAATTCGTAAGAGAAATAGTACAACGCCTGCTCACCTTTAAGGAAATCTTTGATGCTTCTTTAAAAAAAAATGAAAGTAAATAATGAGTCAATTGTTTAAATTTTTAACTGTGCTGCTGTCGAAATTCGTTTTGGAGCCCAATTTTCTTAATAAGAGCTTGTAGCTATTCTTTAGCTTGGTTATAAATCTTTACCTGATCGGGTTTTAATTGGGATGTTCAAACGTAACGTACTTATTAAATAATGCATTAACTTATATATATTGAAATATTAGCTTGTCTGGGGAACTGAATGCTGACCTAGTTTTAACGATCCTATGGAAAACTAAAATGAACGTAGTTAAGAACTAATCTATACTGTCTACTCTTCAATAGATTCGGTTTTAAAGGATTCTTGGTTATACTCTGCTCCTTAATGAACTGTTATGATAAAGAGACTAATGATTTGATATATAACTCCAAAAATGGTACTTGCATATTATCACAACAATGCTAACATTCAAGGTAACTTGCTAAATAACTGATTTTTTTTACATGTGTTGTACACGCTGAACTTGCAACCATGTTCTTCAATAAATTTAATGTCTCCCAGTAAGTACCATTTTTGTCTTAATTTCACCATTTTTTTAAAATTGTAATCAAATGGTAAGTTGGTAGTAATTCAATATGTAGTTCTACTGTAAGCAGTAGTATAACATACCCCCTTGAATCATAGGAATGCAAGTTGCATGAAATGAAGCACAAGGGTTGCATGTGAAATCGGAGTTGGCAAGTTATTTTGAATGTGTTGCCGTTGGTGAAATAATGTGTAAGTACAGAGTTATTTTTATAGTAATCAAATTTTATTTTTAACATTTGAATTATATTGTATAGAATAGGAATGGCTAACATGTTGATCGGAGTTAATGGTAAATAGTTGGTAGGGCTATAATAGGACTCAACCAAGTTAATTTGTAGATGATGGATGCTAAATGGACATTATAAAAAGCACTTCAGCACAATGCCTATGACAAAGAGTTAATCGTGTTGCATTTAATTGGGGGGGGGGGAGTTAATCTACTATATAAAATGGCTATTCTGGTATAGAGCATACATAATAAAGCTTCAATTTTGTGTTAACAAAATAGCTTGGCTTTTCTTGGTCAGTTTTGTTTCTAAATTCGCTGTAACATGTATCGTTAAAAAATTGCTTTAAAATCTTCAAATAAATTGAACTGTACTTAACCTATTTTTTCCTCTTAGAAAGCGTGAATGTTGATCCTTTAGTTGTATTTGCTAATAACGAATTGAAGTTGGCTGAAATAGACGTATATGGTTTTGATTATGATTATACATTAGCGATATATAAAGAAGCGTTGCAAGTCTTAATTTATCGGTTGGGAAAAGAAAAGCTAGTTGATAAACTTAAAGTAAGTGTAGAACCTTGGTTAAAATATAATTAAACATATGTATATAAAAATATTACTAACCATTAATGTATTTGTCACTAAGATATTTAAAATTTAATAAAGAACAAAATAGTCTTGAGTGACTTCGAAAGAATTTTTGTGAATTATAATGTAAAGACTATTTTATTGTAGTCAATTTTTAAAGTTAAGCTTATAAGTATATTTTGAATATAGTAATTTTAATAAAAAAGACTTATGATAAAATTAGATTAACAGTAATTAGTTGAATTGAAATCAGTATTTTTATTAAACTTGCTTGATCTTTTTATTTGAAGTATTCGAATAAACAAGCATCATTTAAACTGTTCTTGTTTAAACTATATAATTCATGTTTCAATTCTTTTATTTAAATAATTAATGAGAATGTTAAGCTGTTTCTACAACAGTTTGATTTTTATTGTACAAAAGTCTTTATAATGAAGCGAATTGTTAATTTAAGAACTAAAGGTATGTTTCAAACTTGATTTAATTTTCCATAATATTTATAAATTCATTATCTAGGCGTGTTTATCAAGATTAGACACTACCGTATTTGTTTATTATACTGTTGACCAATAAAAAGCTTCAAAATTTCACCAAATATAGACTATTGTCAAATGGTATGACTTGGGGGGGGGGAACTATTGGTGTTTAAAGCGACAAGGTTGTATTTCAATAAAATGGGTTTTTGTATTGATAGTGCCGGTCAGTATTCATGGTAATAGTATAATACACATGAATCTCGATGTTACATGTACTTTGCATATCAACCATAATCTTTACTTGAGAAGTATTCTAGTTAAGCATATTGAGTTAGTAAATAAATCTAAATTATATACTTTAAAATATAGATCTTATTTTTAAATATTTTTGGTATTTGTTGTGCTGACAGTTTGAGATAAATGTTTATCTTAATATTATGTCCATAACTGAACATATCTTTTCTTGTTAATGTTTGAAATATCTTTTTATTTTTAAACTTCTGTATAGAATGGATTTGTGGCCGTCTCTCAAACTATTGTATAATTTGTATTGAATTGGCTGTAGGTGAAATAATTTTAGCTACAAGTTTAGTTTTTTCATTTAGAATAAATTACACGAGCAATCATGAGAGATCTGGAGTTCTAATGTTGCAAGTTGTTTTAACCTTATTAAAATTTGCATGTTGTAAATGGATGAATTTGCAAAAATCGGAGGTAGCTATCAAATTTATTCTAAAACCAAATTGTTTTACTTGTATAAATTTTGGACCTAAACGGTCAACCTTTAGTCTTGTGCTTGCTCCACTATAATCTTTATTACTTTTGTACTAAACGGAAGAGAATCCTAGTAATATTTTCTCAAATTAGTTTTCAATGAGGAAAAATTAAATCTTGAGATCCATTATGAATTAATAGCCCTTGTACTGTAAAATGTCAACCAACCATTATGAATAGAGTTAAACTTAAATGGCTATGATTCTTAAATTAACAGTTATTATTTTTTTTTAGTATCCTCGTGGAATTAAAGATTTGCCGTACAAACCAGGATTTGCAATTCGTGGTTTGCATTATGATATGCAAAAGGTAATTTCTAGATTTAAAATAGAGAGGAGGAATACGATTACATTGAATAATTGTTTAAATGTATGCATTATTGTAATATCCTTTTTGTTACATTTTCTCTATTCTTAATGAATATTTTAAATCTTTTATTACAAATTTAAAGAACCTTCTTCATAACTAGATATAACTCTATCTGCAAGGAATGAAATTTGTTTGGAATTCTATTTCAATACTCCTTATTCAAGAATTGTATGTATTGTTACGAATTTTATGTAATGAATGCTTAAAATGTAAATTTATATCTAGATGTGTTACATGTTAATATTACTTTCTGTTATGTTTATTCTACTTTAAAAGTGCACTATTTGCAAGCAACGCCGTTCCTTGCATTGCAATGGTGAAATGTTGGCAATAGAGCCAAGTTGGCAACCATATGATTACATCTGGAAATCTAATATCAAAATCTGATGCAAGCGGATTTTTTAAGAAACATGTGCAAACTATAAACGAGTTGCTCCCTGAAATAGCTAGTATTGTCTTGACCATTGAAGAGTCAACTAGTGCTTACTTTGGGTGTTGAATAGGATAAGAGTGTTTATGAATAATATTTAACATTCTTGTATTTTATACACTAATAGTTGTACCTGTGTGCTACAGAAGATGTAAAGGCCAGTGATTTATTTTGTAAATTTTGTTCCTGTATTTAACTTTTCAGAAATTTCCATCGCTCCTAAAGAACTGGTTTGCTCTTTGAGACCGATATATATCTATTATATCGTATGAAGATATCGTGAAACATATCAAAACATGCAAATATTCTTGCATGTTTTATTTGAAGAAACTATTCTCGGGGTGCTTGGGTGACGGTAATACTTATAAAAAAAAAGTTTTTTTATAGAAACTTAAAAGCTGTGTTCAATATATTTCTATCGTATTATAAAATGAATTATCTTTAAAAGTTAAGATAATGGAGATTTATTTCATTATGTGAATAGTTATAACTAGTATTATACAACTTCATCTCGAGGAACTCATTCTTTCATACAAGTAACTGATAATACAAACTAATTTCTGTAAAATGTTATAATAAATTCAAATGAAATCCACATGATTCAAACAACCAATTAGAAATCACCCAGGTACTTCTCTTCTTAAAGGCATTTGTCTATTCTCTATTAATTGGAATAACTACTAGATGTTATCTGAAACAATTGTCTGTTGTAGAGGATACTGAAGTAGGTTAAAGTGGGCCCTAATTAAAAAAATTTATTTATTAAACCTAGATAGTTGAATTATTCTAAGGCAGCTGGGTCCAGAATTACAGAACTCAACTTCGTAGCTAGCAGTCTAA
>BMAO01021454.1:0-61544 GCA_019973975.1 Trichonephila clavata
GGTATAATTGTTAAAAGTTGGTCAGTTCTTGTTCCTATTTTAGGAGAAGATAAGGCTTTAATGGCATTTAAATATTTGAATCTTTTCTGTCGTAAGTAAATAATATAATTTTTCCAAGTGATGTTGAGGTCAAAGAGTATACCTAGGATCTTTAGATTCTTCACTTCGGGAATAGGTTTGCCGTATATTTTAAGTAATGGTGATATAGTGCTTCTTTTTTTCTGGAAAAGTTGATTGTGTGCTTCTTTCCAGAGAGGTAGTTAATTTCCATTTTTACACCAAGCTGAAATATTATTTAATAATTCATGCATTTCATCATTCATTCTTGCATTTCCAATTTGTGCCGCTTTTATATAAAAAGATATCATCTGCATAAATAGAAAATGGCTGTTATGTTGGATTTCAAACAAGTCTGACATATACATCATAAAAAAGGGGGGCTCAAAATACAGCCTTGATGTACACGATAATTATTTTCGATGATTTTCGGAAATATATTTCTCCATTTTATTTGTATTGTTCTCTGATGTAAGAAGTTTTGAATCCATCGCAGCAATCTACCAGAATATCCGACTTTTTTAAATTTTGAAACCAGACCACTTGGCCACACTGAGTCATAAGCTGCTTTAATACGTAATGCAACCAAGAAAAAATATTCCCTGCGTTCTCTAGCTAGTATAATATCATGATGTAATTGGATTAGAGTATAAATGCTGCTTCTATGAGGGTAAAAACCATTATATGATTTGCATGAAAAATTTTGTTGCGAAAACTGAAATCTATCATTCTGTGCTGGATCATTCTTTCTAATAATTTAGCAATTGCTGAAGTAAGTGAAATTGGACTGTCCTTCGGAATTTTTGTGAGGTTTTAAGAAAGGTAAAATAACTGAGTGAGTACAATTTGATGGAATTCCCTTGAAAACCAACTGTCATTTAAAGGTTTCAGAAGTAAATTTATTCCTTTGGTGGGGAGATGGTTGATTTGTTTGGATAGACATTTTATCATGTCCTGGACTGCTGTTCTTTGATGAAATATTACTAATACTTTTAAGGAAAACGGTTTATTAATATCTTGATTACTGTCCGGAATAGAGGTGTTTTGGATACTATCGCTATTTTGTTTTGCAAAGTATTGTAAAAAGATGTTTGCTTGGAATTCTTCGTTAGTTAACATGATTCCGTTGTTCTCAATAATATTAAATGAAGAATGGTTAGAATGTGCTCTGTTTTTGATTATCCGAATTATTTGAAAAAGATCTTTGGTAGAGGTGATTTTTTGCATGGTCTTGTGCCAATAGCCTTCTTTACTAGATTTAATTGTTCGCTTCTGTTTTGCGCTTATTTGTTTGTATTTTATCCAACAATCTTCCTCTTTAAAGTGTTTTTTAATGTAACTGGGACGTCTGCGAGAAGGAAAAATGAACTTTATTTACACCAACTTTAAATGGTTCTCACTTACTTAAATTTAAAGCAATGGAAATAAAATTGTTACGTTGAATTATCTGTATATTTATGTACTAGTTAATATAAAAAAATTTCATTTTAAATTACAAATAAATCTGCAAGAGCAATAATTAATCAATAACTATTTTTTTTATTTTCAAGCATGTTCTTACCTTTAGGTACACTTTGCATAAAATCTACTGCATACATAGCTATAAAATTTCACGGAGTTTTGTAAACATAACAATCCATAAAATGAATGAAATGAAATTTTAAAACATAAATTTATACAAATTTTAAAAATTTTTAATTTAGTGATTTGAATTTTCTTAAAATTTTATGCAGAAATTGTGCTATATCGGAAATTTCTGAATGTTTATTTAAAAACGAATTCGTTCACTTTGTTAAAAATTTGTAAATCTTGTATTGCGCAAAATATCAGCACTATAAGTGGAGTAGATTTTGAGGATAGTGTACCGGAATCGCCAAAAAATGCGTTTTGAGAAAATTGCAAATAAAGATATTTTCATCTATGATTTGTAAAATAATATATTTTAATACAATATAAAGTCATACCATTGTTAATTGGATTATTTTGCATCATTTCTCAGTTTTTAAATTGTAAGTTTACAATTCTAGATTCTTCAGAAGTCTTTTTAATTACCCTTATCCCTACTTCATAAATACGTGTTATCAACGATTCGCATCTTCCATTTAAAATACCAAAGTCTTATGTCTATAAGTTTTAGTATTTTTACTTCACTTTGAACATCATCATTACAGGAAATTACGAAATTCCAAACACGTATTTTTATTGTTATAAAAATACACAAAAAAATGCCTTTGATGAATTTACGAAGTTAATTTGGTGTCTAATTTAAATGGAACTTGGTTTTAAAAATTATAACAAAAGAATCTCTGTTTTTGTACTCATACACATGAATATTTATTTATCTTAATGTAAAACCAAAAGTAATAAACATATAGAGTTGTTCATGAGCATTCAGATGTGAACAATAAGCAGTTAGGGAAAACGAAATGTCTATTTTACAAGCTGTGTATTTAATTTAGAATAATCCTCAAATTCTATTTTGTAATATATTAACTCGATTTATAATTTTAAAACTACACTGAGTATTCATAAATGCAAAACTAAACGTAATTAACATTTCAAAAAACAAAACAAAAAATTTCAAATTTTTTAACAAATTATTTAAATGTTTCGTAATTTTTGCACAAAAAATGTAAAATTTTCAATATATAAATTTGAACGTATAATATAGAAAAATTACATTCTCGAATAGAAAAATTAGTTTTTTACAACACAAATTGAATACACTACGGATTTTGAAGGAAGTGTACCTGAATCACAGTTACAACGCATTTAATTAAAATTTTAAAATTCAATTTTCTAGCGTTCTTTTGATTGAATTCTCATAAATAATGCATCTATAGAAGCAGCAAAGTGTCCTCTATTTTTAAGAGTAAAATAAAAAATGCAAAATTTAAAGCACCTTCACGTCCCGTGTACCTTAAGGAGTTGTCTCTTTTTTGCTCTTAAATATCCGCATGCTTCTGTCCAGCATGGAGCTCTTGAATTGATCCGTTTTGTTTCTAAATGCTGAGATGAAATTTGAACTTTTTTAATTTCTTCTATTATATCCCTATTGATATTTTCATTTGAACTTAGTTTTTGTTGAAGAATATTGGTTAATTTATTCCAATTAGTTTTTGTATTAAAGAATTTATTGCTGAGCTGTATGATCCTTTGTATTTAATGATTATAGGAAGGTGGTCACTTCCAAAATTATCGGTATTTGTAGACCAAGATAATTCATAATTTAAATCTATTGATGTAAATATTCCTGATGAATGGAGATAAGTTGGACTTTTATCATTTAGCAACATTAGATCTTTTTCTAGAATCCAGTCAAAGATCTTTTTTCCAGGAGCATTGGAATTTTTTGAGCCCCATCCTTCATGACATGCATTGAAATCTCCTAGGCTAGGATCAAACTCTAATTATCAATATATGATGCTATTTTCAATAGATTGGCGTCATTAAAATTTCCCGGTGGAATGTGAATGTTAAAAATTGTAAGAGGAACTGTATTTATCTGAGCTCTGACTATTAAAATTTCTAGGTCTTTACTAATTTCGGAAAAAAATTTTATGGCACTAATATCTTTTCTCGAGGCAATCAACAATTCTCCTCCTCTTCTGTTTTCTCTATCAATTCGGAAGATAAGCTTGTTGGGAATAGTGAAAATATATCATTTGGATGTAACATGTTTCTTGAATTATTAATATGCTTGCTTGTTGAAAAATTGGCTCAAATGTAAAATCTGATCTCTTGTTTTTAACTCCGCATGCATTCCATTGGATAAGACTCATAATCTGAGGGAATAATAAAAATGCTAAACAAAGTATCGGATTAAATTTCCAGGAATAAAATAAAGCAGATTAGTATTAATTTTTAACTGTAATTAAAGGATAAATTGGATGTATCTATATTTTTTTGATTTTGTTCCAAGGAAACTTTCTAATATATTTCCTCTCTGTTCGATAATTTTTTTAGTCTTTTCGCCTTTTCATTTAGTTTCCGTGGCAACCGCATCCTAATCCGATGCCTAGACCGTAATCTAGGCATCGGATCGTGGCTGGCGTGTCATGAGTTCGATCCCAGTACCACTGAAGACCCGCCGTGTAGGGGCGTGATGCACGTTAAATCTGTCGAGAGCTCAAACGTCCTCCCGTTGGTGTGGTGTGGTAGTAAGAAGAGGGGGTGCCAGCTCAGGTGTCGTCTACGTCACTTGACCATGGTTCAAAATTACGCGGACCGTCCCCAAAAGCCCTCGTGTAGCTGAACAGTGGGACGTTAATATTCACTCACTCACTCATTCATTTAGTTTCCTATTTATTGGTTTGATGTCATCTTTTAGTAATGTTAAATTGGATGCAGATTTTCTTAAAGTGGATTCCATTGTATTCATTAAGGAAGTGAAACTTGAATTTATTTGTTCTACCACCGTAATCAGATCTATTTTTTTTTAACATTTATAAACCCCGTGTACCACGCAATGTATAACACGAGGGCATACAACACAGACAGAAGAAAAGGATTACAACACAAACATCCATGCCTTCTCCGGGATTCGAACCCAGTCCCTACGGCACCGCAGACAGCTTCTCTGACCACTATACCGGATGAGCGGCATTCAGATCTATTGTGAAACGATTTACAATTTGTTCTAATTTCTTTTCAAAGATATTGATGTTTTCTTCGAATTTATGTTCCAATTTCTTGACTTGTTTTTCGAGTTTTTCAATTTTTTCTGTTTGATATTAAACGTTTCGGCGGAGTACAAAGTTTTATTTATTTATTTATTTATTTTTTTGCATTTTGATTTTTTTTTATTGCTTAATTTCTCGAAACTTGTTGTTCTGCTTTAATTTTTAAGATTTCAACTTCTTGATATTTGTTACATATTTTAGAGTTGACTTCATGTGCTTCTCCACAGCCACTACATTTTTTTTTTATTTCATTATCTTTACACTCGTTTTCAGGATAATTTAATGAGCCTATCCGGCATTTTATCGAGCTTCGGCAATATTTCTGAATGTGTCCGAATTTCCAACGTTTTGTGGATTGTTTTGGTTTTTCATAGTATAGATTAGTTTTAAACATTTCGAATCCGACTGCAACCCTTTCGGGAATGATGCATCCAATTTGAATAATTTTAATCATTTTTATCGGTATGAATCAATTTTTTTTTTTTTTTTTTTTTTTTTTGTAAATCGTTGAATTTTAAAATTGGACTTAGTTATTACTTTCTAATTCCGACTTCATGTCGTCTATAGTATAATCCGTGTCAATTCCTTGTAATTTATAATAATGGTTAGGTCAATAAATGATAATCTGGCACTTATTTTTACTCCATTTATTTCTTTAATATTTAAAGCTTCCTTGGCGGTCTCGCAATTATTTGTTTTAATTAAAATTTCATTATTTCTCGTTTTGCTTATTAACTGGATATTTTTTTCACAGAGAATGTATTCATAATAGCTTCTTTTAATTTAATCGGATTACCACTCTAGAATTTACTACCTGATTTTAAGAAAATCGTATTATTAGGACTTGTAGTTATATTTTGTTTTTCCCGAAATCTCTCCAATAATTCAATATCTGTAAGTTTGCTTTTAAACTTATTTGTTGTTGAATAATAGTTGTCATTTTCTACTTCCATTCCGTCCTCTGGGTGAGGGAAATCACCCACTTTCCCTTCTACTCTAACACTTTTCTTATAAACACACAAACTTGTGTAAATACTCGTATCCAAAAATGAAAGAAAGAACTATATAAAATAAATTTCTAACTAAAACTTAAATCAAAGCAATCTCACCAACTCGAATCAGAAATTTAAGCACAACCTTACAATCAGCTCAACCTTATACACCAAACTATTAGAATTCGGCGCTTAACAGTTACAGTTAGTTTCTTGTGGGATATGGAGCAACGAAAGCTCCATATCCCACATTTAGACTATTATCCGCTAAAAGACTACATTTCCAAATTAGTAGATATCAAAATTTTTCATTTTCTGAACAAAAAGTCTAAATGTAGATCTATTTGACATAGCTTACTCCAATAATTTTTTGAAAATCCTGTTGAAAAATTTTAGGTATTAAAATATGTATTCAGTTAATAGGAAATAAGAAGTAGTTCAGATAAACGTCTCAATTAGAATTCTTTTTAACAAATCAAAACTTATCTAACTTCATTAATTCTTTTACAATATTTTCGCAGACTAATAAAAAAGATGTTTCTGTCAGTATTATGAGTATTGAGTTACTGAAAGACTTAGAATTGTGTTCTTTTGTATAAACCTCAAGGGCAAAATATGGTTTTTAGACCTGCTTAAAACATTACCCAATAGCTTAAGCAATAAGTTGACTATAAGCTGGGGTAAGAATGATGAAAAACTTTTCTAAAATATTGTGTATGATCTAAAATACTGTAAATTGACTTCACATGTTTACTAAGCTTAATTGTACTTGACTAATAAGGAATGCTTTAACTTGCTGCTCATTTTATTACTAATAAACTAGATACAGGAAAAATGTATTGTGTTTATTCAACATTCTGAGAGAAAAGGTGCCCAATTAAAAATTAATTGTATTATAGCCCGTGATGAGCAAACTGTTTCGCATGCTTTTAAACATATTTGGGAATGGTGTTAAACTTTGGCTTTGCAATTGACACCTTCAATGTAATTGGAAGAAATGATTAAATGATCTTGTTTTCATATTTTGAAATGAGAAGTCAAATTTGTCTAGTAGCTCTTTTAGAAGGAACATGTTCAATAAGATTTAAACAAATCATGTAAAATTTTAAAATTGCATCGACTGATAAAAAAAGCCTGCTTTTAATAAATATTTTGATGATAATTATTGTAATTCAGCCTACTAATGAAGTATGTGTCGCATCATCTACTTATGCATGCCAATACTGATAAAAATATATATTACGAATCTTTTCACAATACATGAGAGTTCAATTATTTTAAATGAAAATCTAAATGCCAAGCAGATAATTTATTGAAAATACAGCATGACACATATTTAGCACTTAACAGAATTTTTAAGTGGTACTCTCCCCAGTTTATCCTCACAACCTATTTCCATTTCATAATGGATTAAAGATTCCTGACAGATATTTATGTCAAGACAACGAATTCTTAAGTTTGTGGAATTGCAAACTAATAGATATGTATTTTTTGTAGTTAAAAAGACTGTGGAAGCATTTCCGAAAGAGAGAGGTTAGGATCAATGTCATTACAGGTGTGTAAAATTACCATGTTTAACTTGGTATACATGTGAATTGTTTGAGAGGTTTCATATTGTTGATTATACTTCCTTCCACATCTCAGATAGAAAGTAGCATGGGTTCTTCCGCCAAGGAAATATGTAATGACAATAGGAAAAACCAGGAAACTGAACTTGCACGTGTAATATTAAATTGTTTATTGTAAGGTAAAATAGTTCAGAAGCTATTGCCTCAATATGCAATTTAGCAAAAAAGGGTAAAAAGTAATTACTAAAAAATTATTTACCTGATCCTTATGTATCTCCCAATCAGCATTTAAACTAGCAGTAAATATTTAAGCTAACTATTAGGAATATAAAAATAAAAAGGAAAACTCTAGAATTTTTTTTTAGCTGTCAAAGAAAGAAACAATATTCAAGCTCAGGCTACATCGCATTATTCAATTGAAAAACTATTTGCAAAAAAAACTTAACTGTATCTTTAACACCTAATATATGCTTGTAGTGGAGTTGATTTATGTTTTCCAAGACACACAATTAGCTATGTTTTTATGAGGTAAAAATGCTGTATATTTTTATATCAAATGAGGAGGTAAGTAATTATCAAAAAGGACCAAATTTTTGTGACAAATGGCTTTATGACAGTGTACTTGAAAGAAAACAAAATTGAAGCACATAGTTTAAAAATCATGCAGGAAAGAAATTCCATTGCAGTTGGATGTTACCACACAAATTCTGGAAAGTGATGGAAATGTGGTAATTTTTTTTTACTCTCATCAATTAAGATTGCTTAATTCATTTTCATCTCCATTAATGTGTATTGCATTGAGTTTTATTGGTAGCTAAATTAAATCTCAAGAAATTATACTTTTATGATTCTTTAGCTTTGGGAAATAAAGCCAGGTATATTAAAATGATTGATTTGTGAAGAACAAAGTTAAATATTTTATTTTGTTAAGAATAAGATTTACATGCTTCGTATCTTTTTCATCTGATGCAGTCTAAAAAAATGTATTACGGTGCTTATTGCTAATAATGGAATATTAGCTTTGGAACAAACGAATTTAAAAAATACATGTATACTTCTGTTGCAAGTAAGTGTTTAATATTAAATACATATAATAATATGTATATATGTATTAATATGATGTATATTAATACAAGCATTAATATACAAGGGGTGATCAAATGAAAAGGTACGAAACGACACGATGGGTACAAATATAGACTTTATTCAAAATATACACCATAGGCCTGAGCACAACGATCCCACTGATGAACAATCCGCAGGATTCCTTGTTCCCAGAATTCCTGTAGCTGTGACGAGACCCAGTCCTTCACAGTGTCCTTGAGTACGTCGTCCGAGTTGAAGCGCTTTCCTTTCAGGTGTTTCTTCAGTGGACCAAACACATGGAAATCGCAGGGTGACATGTCCGGACTGTAGGACGGATGGTCCAACGTCTCCCATTGGAACTTGTCCAGTTCCATTTGTGTGACTCTGGAGACGTGTGGACGCGCGTTATCATGGAGCAGAACCACACCCTCCGTGAGCAGCCCCGGTCTTTTGTTCTTGATGGACCTGCGTAGGCGTCGGAGTGTCTCACAGTACACATCGGAGTTAATGCTTTTTCTGTGCTCGAGTAATTCTGTGCTCGCATCATTTGGACGCCGCTTTTTATAAGAGCCTTTGCTCTCTCCTGCGCATGCGGGCACCCGCGCATGATCCGATCCCAGTCAGAGTCTCCAATGGCGTCCCGAGATGTCTCGCTACATTCTCCCTTGGCGGAATATGCAAATATTTAACTGTTTCATTTTTATGTCGTTTCGTACCTTTTCATTTGATCACCCCTTGTACATCAGCTGATATTAATGCTTGCTACCAAAACAAGCAAAATTATATGCATATAAGCAATATGTTTTAACTTATGTATAAATAATAATAAGGTATTCATCATTTTGATATTATTTGTGCTATTCGTTATAAGGAATAGACCTTGGAAATCTGTCTTGCCTATTTAGAAACAGAGGTATTTCATCCGTACGTTATATTTCATGGGCGATGTGGAAAGTGGTAGTGAAAGTAATGATATAATGTGATTGCCTTTTTTATGGTATAGATATATTATAAGGATTTTTTTTTGTCCAGTTATGAACCAGTTTTGCATATATTGTATTTGTTTTATAAGTGCTTTAAATAGTTGTAATTTTTCCGGTTGCTTTCTATGTGTTCTGTGTATCAACCAGATGAATGAAGTAAATATTCTTGCATCTTAGAAAGTCTTGAATGACTTTTTGATCTTAAAAAGTGCTAGATGGGATTTCCAGCTGTGGTGACATATACATTATAATCGCATCACAGTTGTGAAAGACTTTCTACAGCATTAGAGATTATGCAATTTTATTAATTTGTAAGTAATATTTATATGATGGGAAATGCAATTCAAGTTAAAATTTTATTTAGTTTTAAAAGCACTTAATCAAAATTGTCTGCTTTTTTTAAGACTGTCACTAATATTGGCTACACAACACTTTTTAATACAGTAGATATGATTCATGGCCATTTGAAAAAGACAATGGTTTGTGCAGTATAAAGGGTAGTGTAACAAATTTTATTTAAAAATTTCCTTACTGAGATGACTATTTACAGAAGGCTTAACATTTGTGACGGATCTAGACGCGGCTCTACTAACCCCTTGAGTACTCTTTAAGGAAAATATTCAATTCAACCAACTTTCACCAAAGGTAAGAAAACGTGCTTATGCAAATTAAGATTATTATATAAATTCTGTATTCGCGAGTTTTGAGAGTTAGTGATGTGTGGATCAAGAGTTAGTGAAGAGAGGATCGTGAGTTATTGAAGTGCGAATCTAAGATTATTAAAGTGAGAATTGAAGATATCCAAAGTGAGGATCACTTGGATGTGAGTTGATCAAGATAGATATTAGTGTTCAAGGCCTCCACTGTAGGACTTCTGCTTTACAAGAGTACAGGT
Source organism: Trichonephila clavata (assembly GCA_019973975.1). Taxonomy (NCBI): domain Eukaryota; kingdom Metazoa; phylum Arthropoda; class Arachnida; order Araneae; family Nephilidae; genus Trichonephila; species Trichonephila clavata. The sequence goes on from BMAO01021454.1 coordinate 10,264, forward strand.
ATTGTGCGTATTATTTAAATAGAACTTAAAAACTATATTGCTAGGGCGCGTCTGAGTTAATAACGAGCTGGTGTAAGTTATCGAGGAAATTAGTTGAGTGTCCGTAAATATTATCCCCAGGCTAACTGGTCTCACCTTCGCGCTCTAAATAGTGATCAAATTATCTTAATAGGATTATTATTGTGCTTGTGTTGATAAGTGTAACAATAAAATAATTTTAGTGAATCATGTCTTCTGATCAATTAGTTGCTCTCACACTTCTAGCCGGGTCCGAGAGTAGACAAGGGGGATTAGAGGAAAATAGGCATAACCGAACATCACACATTTATAAAAACAAAATATGGACCTTTATAAATCGCTTCTACGTTTAAAAAGAAGAAGAGAAACATTTTTTTAGCAAAATCTTTTTATGTTCATTGCAGCAATATGTATATAATATTAAATGTATAATTCCAAATGAGTTATAATGGCTGATAATTCTATTAGGGATGTCAAATCACCAAAATCTTAAGATAGTCGATTTTCAAGATTTGCTGTGAAATAAGCAATTATGTGCAACCGGCTCCCTGATTTAGGGGTACGAAAGGTTTCAGAGATGAAAAGCTGAGACAGAGAGTCTGAATGCCTTCTCCTCTAAAAAGGAGGTGAACTACTTTTGACATTTATTGCAGACATCTGATCAAAGTGTGTGGTTCAATAGTATTGGCTTAGAGGTGTGGTCTTCCTAGAAAGCTTTTTGAAGATGTATAGGGTTGTTCGGAAAGTAATTTCGTTTTTTCCCGACAGAGGATTTAATTGTATTTTTTTGCACCCAACTTCACATTTAAGCTGTATAATTTTTATATGCTTTGAGAACTCATATAGCAAGGCTTGTGTGTGAAAAAATCCAATTAATTCTACGCAGTAGGTTTTGGTTGGTGCCCTTTTAAATATGGAGGGCGATAAGCAGCATTTTCGACATATCTTACTGTTTTACTACAGAAAGGGTAAAAATGCTGTTCAAGCCAGAAAGAAATTGACCGATGTGTATGGAGAAGGTGTGTTGACAGTACTCTAGTGCCAGAACTGGTTCGCTAAATTTCGATCCGGCAATTTTGATGTCGAAGATGCACCACGTTCGGGAAGGCCGGTTGAAGCTGATAAAGACGCGATAAAGGCATTAGTTGATGTGAACCGGCGAATAACAACACGTGAGATCAGATTGAGGTTAAATTTATCAAATTCAACAGTTTATGACCACTTGAAAGGCCTGGGATTATCCTCGAAGCTCGATGTATGGGCTCCCCATGTTCTCACAGAGAGAAATCTGTGTCGCCGCATTGACGTCTGCGATTCGCTTCTCAAACGTCACGAAAATGATCTGTTTTTTAAGCGCATCATCACTGGGGACGAAAAATGGGTTGTATACAACAACGTCAAACGCAAGAGGTCATGGAGCAAAAAAAGATGAACCGGCTCAAACCATTTCCAAAGCCGATATTCACCAAAAACAGGTGATGCTGTCTGTTTGGTGGGATTTTAAAGGAATCGTTTTTTTTTAATTTTTTTTTTAGCTTTTACCGGATAATACAACGATTAATTCGGAAGTCTACTGTCCTCAGCTGGACAAACTGAATGATGCACTTCAACAGAAAAAACTAATCAACAGGAAAGGTGTAGTGTTTTACAGCTTGAATAGGATACAATGCCACACCCACCATATTATCCAGACATGGCACCATCGGATTATTGTTTGTTCCGGTCACTCCAAAAAATTTTAGACGGTAAAACCTTCACCTCAAAAGAGGAGGTCAAAAACCACCTCGATCAGTTTTTTGCCAGCAAAGACCAAAAATTTTATGAGCGTGGAATTATGCTACTACCAGAAAGATGGCAAAAGGTGTTGGACCAGAACGGCCAATATACAATATAATTTAATAAAGTATTTGTTTATTATACGAAAATTGTCCTTCATTTCCACAAAAAAGAAACGAAATTACTTTCCGAACAACCCAATAGTTTTGTTCCATTGACACAATGTAGAATGTTGAGGGGAAAAAATTATGGTAATATAATTATATAGTAATTATTATCTTTTATTTTTGAATATAAAATTACGTATTCTTACTTTATAGCCGTTCGAATTCCTATACAACTACATCATTACAAGTGGAGTTGTATGGCTTTAACAATCAACTGAACAAAATTCTTTGTTTTCGTTTTTTTTTTTTTTTCTTAAATTTTTAAAACAATCTCAATTTTTTTAGTTCCGTTTTCCCACTATAACGTTAAGTTCCTCATTTCCATTTTGCCAAAATCTCAAATGAATATTTTTATTTCCGTTTTGCCATTCCTATACTGAATTCTCTTTTTCAGCGATGCCATCACTGATATAAATTACTGTTTTCCGTTTTGCCAATCAACTAAAAATTTGTTTTCGGGGCTGCTATGTGTGTTCCAATAAAAAAAACTTTTATTTCTTTTGGCAACACAGCAATGAATTTGTATTATCCTATTTGTAATTGTAGAAATAAATGATTTTTTACCGTTTGCCATTGAAATTTTTAAAACTGGAATTGCGAATTTAAACTTAACTCTTTTCCTTCCTGTTTTTGCTCTCGATTAAATTTATTTTTTGAATACGAGAAAAATTTGCTTCAAGAACTTTTTTGCCAGTTATTTTTAAACAAAGCAAAGCTTGTAATTTTTGAGGGAAAAAAATGGTCTTATTGCATTAAATTCAGATATTAATTATCTCATGTGGTTTTTTTTTTATATTTTACATTCTTTATTTGTTCTAATACTTTCTTGTTTTGTTGTTATTGTGCATTTTTGATAGTTGCTATGTGATGAAATATATATATATGGTGGTCGAAAATTAATTTTTATAGATAAAATCGCAAATTTAGAAATATTATCTTTTTTATTCGTCTTTCGAGAGTCGGAAAAGTTGCTTCATAAAATTTATCGTTAATATTTGCTAATTATTTATTCACAAGACAAAGCTTGTAGCTTTGAGAAATTTCTCTTTATTGTAAAGTTATTAAATCCATCTGTGTTTTCTTTTATTACTTTTAATTATTGCACTTCCACATTGAAATGCAGAGGTGCAATACGATTTTTTTATATTGAAAATACGTATAATTTCCAACGTCTAAAAATTTGTTCATGATTTACAGAAATTAATATAGCAGGTTTAAATATTATATACGTTTAATTGTGCTCAATATCACAGTACTTTCAAAAAGCTAGAAAATACTTATTACATTATATTTAAAATGTAGTTAAAAAAAAGATGATTTTAATCTTAATTTATCGTTTTTTTTTTTAATGAAAGTGGCGTCATTTTCAAACCAAATGTAATAGGAATTAAAAATTTGAAAGATAAAAAAAAATCCCCGTAATTAACACAACTAAGAAAAGCTTCCACAAATCGTTTCAATTTTCGTTACAAAAAAAAAGTCACATTTTTTTTTTTAATTAAACATTTCTGATATTTCTTAAAGCTAATTTAAAATACTAAATAGTTTTAAAAGAAAGTGATTTTTATCTTTTGAGAATTTGATGTCTTCCTCTTTCGTTCCAAATCATACGGGAAAAAAAAAAAAAAAAAAAACCGCAAATCTCTCATACTTTTCAGACATACTCGTCAGGATAAGTCTAAAGAACGAAAAAAAAAAGAGTCTTACAGTAGTCGCATACGATGTGTAACATCTGACATGTTATCCTGGTAAATTCGCAATAGCAACTTAAATCCTGAAAAAAATTAACCGAGTATGATTGGAAATAATTTTCTATGGAATAATTATATATTTAATGAAAATTTTATTTAATTAACGCAAGCAGTAATGCAATTTTTTATCAAAAATAATTATTCTTGTTCAATTTGGGGAAGAGCGGTAATGATAACTAAAATATGACATATATACTTGTGATTTCAAAGTATTTAAAAACCATTGAAAAATAGCGTCAATAACAGTACCACTGTTAGTTGTCGAAACATTTCGAGCTTGAGTTCATCATTCAAAAAAGCTATGAGGGGCTCGGCTTCTAACAAACTGAAGTTAACTTTAAAATCACCACTTAAAATCATGGAAAGCGAGTGATAGTTTTTTTTTTTTTTTTTAAAGAGCAAAACTACCTTCGGTATATGGTATAAGTAAAAAATGCAGGAAATCTTTAATTTTTTGAACCGTTTGATTCGGAGAAATGTATACGTTGTCCATTTTCAAATAAGCATTCTGCCGCACATATGTCCCCAATATCTTGAATAACAATACCCAATCCACTTGTTTGAGGATAAGTAATATCCATAGGAGTCTCTCTCACAACATGTGAGTTGTTCTGTTTGCGATAGATCGCAACACCAGCTGCGCTTCTTCTTTGATCTTAAAGTGAAAAAACAAAGACTCCAACACCTTTACCGCAGGGGGGGGGGACAGAACTTCAATGGGAGGGTAGGGAAGAGACACCACCAAGCGCGCTGATCGGTCAAATTAAATAGCGCGCGCTTCCCCAACTTCCTGTTACGCATTTCCATCCCTTTTCACGAAATCACTCCCACAAATCTCCAGCAATCGAGAGGAAAGATGTTACACATCAAAAACCTGGAAAATCAAATAATTAAAAATTGCACAGAAAAATTCAAAAAAATTTTTCACGGACAAAATCTAAATGCAAAGACCACAAATCAAGAAACAAGGGTTACCAAATTATTAAGTCTGCCAGAATGAACTCGTTATCTCACTATGATATCTAGATAAAAATTGCCAAATCCAAAGGCCCGCCCCCTATGTTCTATACCAGAGGTTCCCAAACTTTTTTTTGTCTCATAGACCCTTTGCCATGTTTTTCGGTCTTGGGTACTATCTTATAATGAATTTTCGCAAATTTATCAACTTAAACATCTTTTGGACAGCTAGTATAGAGCTATACTTACTTTAAAATATTTAAATTCCTAACTGTAGTGAAGAATAGTGTTTAAAACTTGTGACACACATGTTAATTTATTAAATTAAAATTGAATCACTACTTAAAATAATTGTTACATAAAGAAACAAATGCTTTTAATGGAAGAGATGAATCTGGTTCTTCGCACATCCATTCTGGTGCTTCTAAAATTGCTGATATTCGTTTCTAAATTTTTCTTTTTTAAGACCTTCTTAGTTCCTATTCCGATCAGTTCCTCTTGTAGTATGACATTTATTTTTTCTTTCAATGTGACCATATTAATTAATTGCCTATAGTGGTATTACCATTATATATATATAGCAAAAGCATTCTCAAACCTAGGTTCAAAATCTGAATAAAGGGCATTTAAATATTGAACGTAGGTTAAAATGTCTTTTTCTTGGCAGATTGTGTGTGACAAATTGAGAAACTAGGAAAATTCGGGACGTCCAGTATTATACTACTTAGCTTAATTATTGCAAGAAACGCCGAAATAATATGTTCCTTGTAACTGCAAATTAACTTCCATTAAACTTAGTAAACAAATATCCTAAACAGGTAAATCTAGTTTCCACTTGATTAAAAAAAAATATTTTCTTTTAAAATTAAAGTCATAATCTAATATAATGAGAGTCACTATCGCGTAGACCCCCATTTACACAGGGAGCGCCAAATTATTTTTTCTCTGACACGGATCTCCTGCATGTTGTCATAGACCCTTTGTGGTCTATATGGACTACTTTGGGTATCACTGTTCTACACTTAAGACAAGTAATGCCTCTCAGTGAATAATTTTTACATATAATACTAAGGTGATATTTTTTTATAAATGTTTTTCATTTTTTTTTCTTTGCTATAATCTTCTATTATTACCAATTAAATTCTTATCTTCTCTAATAACCTAACATATGCACATAAATGATTATTTAATATAAATGTACAGGGATGAGAGGTTTTGAAAATTATCTCAATACCCTTTATTTTTAGGATTCTTCCAAGGGGCGTATAGATACTGCTGTATCAATAATACACAAGCTTCAGGGGTCCAAACTTGTGCAAGAATAAACCATAAAATATTCAATGGCCCCCGAAAGGAGCCTCAAAGAATTTTGATATAAGAGTCCCCTTCAGAACTTGCTAAGCCAATGATTCTTCCTTTAGATGTATCTTTTTACATACACTGTGTCAGTAGCAGAAAATACTATTCCTCCAATAGGAATAACATGTTAGATACCTTTTTTCCAGAAAATGTTTCTTAATGGTTTGAATTATAAAACTATGTGTGAATATATATATATAATGCCAATTAGATTTTGAGAACGGCATACTTGCTCTCAGATTCTATAAACATAATTTTCCTGCAATACATTTGAATAGAATATAAAGAAGTAAATTCTTGATCTCTTTGAATAGGGAAAAATTAAATTAATTAATATTTATTGGTTTATGTTATTTTCTAAAATTCATTAAGCGACTTCAAAATGCTAATCTTTTTGTAATTCGTATGAACAAAAATTAAGAAATTTTCATTTCAAATTTTCTTTTTTTACATATGGAAAAAAAGAATAGAAATTATATTATATAGAATATCATATAGCAAAAATTATTTCCACATTTACAAATTTTCTGAATATTCCAGTATTACAATACTTTCTCGAAATAAAGAAATGATTTAAAACAATATATTTAATTAACATAATTTAGATGAAAATGTCAGGAAGAAAAGATATTTTCAGAACTAATAAATTATTAAATTTAATAAATATTAAAGCACACACAAATCATATAATAATTGTATCATAACATTCAAAATATTCCATAAATTTTTCAGACTTTTACTCCAAAATATATTTTAGAGCTACAGACAAATCCAAAAATTTGGCAAATTCCTTATAACAAATATTTAAGTCATTCATGAATATCTATTTGTTTTTTTATTTAAATTTACATTACATCCTGTTTAATATTATATGTGAATATTTTCTGTAAATTTAAGAGAGAGACAGAAAATTCTATTTTTACATTTTCCAGTTTAGATACAAACAAATAAGCAATCACGACATTATAAATATTTCCAAAATTAATTTATTCTTAAAAAAGCAACATAAGATTTATTTTGAGAAAAAGAAAATAATATGTCTTTCTAAATTAATTGCATGCTGAACAATGAATGTAAATCTATAAAAGTAAAAAGTATTCAAAATTTCATTTTTTTGTTAAATTACAAATAAATTTTTTTCCCTGAATGCCATATAATTTTATATCTATCAAACATCCTAAAAATATGCTTGTAAAATTAAGATATATTACATGCATTAAATTGAATACCAAATAATAAGCAACAGTACTACAATAGATTTAAGCTTCAGAATCAAAAATATACAAGAAATATTTCTTCATGTAAGACAATATTTATTTTTATTTGTCAAAAAATTAATACATTTATGTCATAAAAATTACTAGACCATCGCAAATTACACAACACAAGTAAAATTGATATGATAAACAATAAGTATAGTCTTCTAGGATTAAGCCTTTTAAGATGCTGTTATATCAAATTAAAAAGCTCCAAATCATAGAAAATTTTTTCACAAAATTCTATTTTTATTTTTAAATGGGAACATGATAATTCAAAATAATGCTTAGTAAGAAAATATCGTGAAATTCTCAAAAATTTATCAACTATATTAGGCATAAAATCGTTATTGGCGATCAGTTTTTAAAAGTAAAAGGTTGTACCTACAACAAAGATAAGGTTTTTTTGGCATGAATATGCAAATGATCTTCTAAAGCACAACTTTCTGAGAAAGCATTGTAGCATATTTCACAAACATGAGGTCTTTCTTTGGTATGAATACAAGAACGGCATTTTAAATTACCAATTCGTGAGAAAGCTATGTTGTATATTTCCCAAACATGAAACCTTTCACTGGTATGATTATTTAAATGTTTTTTTTTAATTACCCTTTTTTTTTAAAGCCATGCCGCATAATTCACAAATATGAGGCTTTTTTTTTCGAATGAATACATAAATGTACTTTTAAATCCCAACATCGTGTGAAAGCCTTGTTACATATTTCACAAACATGAAGCTTTCCCATGGTATGAATATGCCAATGTTCCTATAAAGTATCACTTAAAGAGAAAGCTTTGTTGCATATTTCACAAATGTGAGGCTTGTTTTTGATAAGAATATGTAAATGTGTTTTTAAATTACCACTATGAGAGAAAGATTTCTTACATAATTCTCAAACATGAGGTTTTTCCTTATTATGTATACGTAAATGTGCTCTCAAACTGCTACCTTGAGTGAAAGCCTTGATGCATATTTCACAAACATAAGCCTTTTTTTTTTGTATGAATACGTAAATGCGTTTTTATATTATCCCTTTAAGAGAAAGCCTTGTTACGTATTTCACAAACATGAGGTTTTTCCTATGGTATGAATATGTAAATGTGCTTTTAAACCCCTACTTTGAGTGAAAGACTTGTTACATATTTCACAAACACAAGGCTTTTCCATTGTATGAATATGTAAATGTGTTTTTAAATCTGAACTTTGAGTGAAAGACTGGTTGTACATTTCACAAACATCAGGTTTTTCATTGTATAAACATGCAAATATGCTTTTAAATTACCCATTTATTTAACAGCTTTGTTGCATATTTGACAAATATGAGACTTTTCTTTGGTATGAATACGTAAATGTATTTTTAAATCTCAAATTCAAGTGAAAGCCTTGTTACATATTTCACAAACTATGGCTTCTCCTTGGTATGAATATGCAAATGTTCCTTTAAATTATCAATTTGTGCGAAAGCCTTGTTGCATATTTCACAAACATAAGGCTTTTTTTCCATATGAATACGCAAATGTGTTTTTAATCTACCACTTCGAGAGAAAGATTTGTTGCATATTTCACAAACATGAGGTTTTTCCTTGGTATGAACTTTCAAATGTTCCTTTAAATTACCACTTTGTGAGAAAGCTTTGTTGCATATTTCACAAATATGAGGCTTTTCCTTGGTATGAATCCGCAAATGTTTTTTCAAATCATTACCTCGAGAAAAAGATTTGTTGCATATTTCACAAACATGAGGTTTTTCCATTGTATGAAAATATAAATGTGCTTTTAAATTCCCCCTTTGAGTGAAAGCCTTGTTGCATATTTCACAAACATAAGGCTTTTCTTTGGTATGAATACGTAAATGTGTTTTTAAATTGCCACTTCGAGAGAAAGATTTGTTGCATATTTCACAAACATGAGGTCTTTCCTTGGTATGAACTTGCAAATGTTCTTTCAAATTACCACTTTGTGAGAAAGCCTTGTTGCATACTTCACAAACATGAGGCTTTTCCTTGGTATGAATCCGCAAATGTTTTTTCAAAGAATTACTTTGAGAGAAAAATTTATTGCATATTTCGCAAACATGAGGTTTTTTCATGGTATGAATATGTAAGTGTTTTTTTAAATACCATCTTCTTGTGAAAGCCTTGTAGCATGTTTCACAAACATAACATTTTTCATTGGCATGAATAGATAAATCATTTTCAGCAAGAGCCATCTTGTTAATTTCAAATGCAGAAATTTTTTACTTAATACACAGGACAGATAGATGCCAGGTGTCACACACACATTTCCCAAATAATATTTGAATATTATATTATTTTATATTAGAAGAAATCTATTTTCTTTTAAATGTAATACTGAAATTGAAACTTTTATTGTACTGGTTAAGTTATGCACAAAATGAAATGCAGCTGGATATTACAGACTAACACAGAATAAGAGCAATATTTTCTTTTCAGGTTACTCCAATTATTGATTGGCATTTGCATAAAATAATTCATTATTTAAAATACATACAATTCTCAGTTAAGAAATTGTACTCAAATGGAACTTTATAACTAATATTAGCTTATCAAAAACTTCTGAAATTTTTTTTTGTTGAAAGTATCATGCTGGAACATAAAAATATTACAAATTCCACTTTAAAGGCAGTATTAAAAAAACGTCTATAAAAAAATTATCTTAAGTAACATTCAATACTTATAAAGTTCACTTTTTCTTTAAACTTTTACTTTGTCTTTATAGAACTCTGAGAATTTTTATATCCTTTTAATTCATGAAATCAGCAGTATACAGCCTCATTTCTAAGGAAGAATTAAAATTAAATCAGATTTTGTTTTCAATAAACTTTCTATGAAACATTTGAAATCCATAATCAACCAAAATAGCAGCACAGGATCTTATTTATAGCTTTGAGAACGAATAATCCTTTTGATATTTTTTTACCACAGCATCTCATTCAAATATTCATTGGCAGTTTGAGTTTTTGAATGCAAATACTTCAAATTTCCTAAAGAGGATTATGTGTGCAGTGTGTTTTTACAACACTGAACTTGATAAATATACATAATTTTCTACAGATGTTTATCAATTTACCATGTCCCATTCAAAGTTAGCACTAGCCATCATTCTCCAAAGGGCAATGACCACGAACAATGGATCCTGAAAAAGATAATTTAAGTTGAACATTTTCATAATGAAGTTATATTACATGCTATTTTCATGCAAATGAATGCTTAAAGAAGGTTAATCAAGTACAGAATTGTAGTACTTTTTAAACATTGTAAAAGGATATGGTCAGGTCAATGAGTGTATTCACAATCTCTTTATATAGGAGAAAAGCAGCTCACTCATCCTTAGATCTCTAAAGCAATTAGACCTACAGTCTAGAAATGTGGCAGGCATGTTTCTTTTTATAGACATCTCATATTCATCACTATAGCTGCAAACAGCTGACCTCAAATTTTTTAATCTATGTTTCTTCTAAAACACAAACAGTCAAACACTATAATAACACACACTACTGTACAAGATTTCTCCTCAGCCCCAGTAAGATTAGACATCTAGGGAGTATGAATAGTTTTCATTGGGGATATTCTTGTATTAATCAGCCATCTGGAGCACCTAAGCCACAAACCAAACAACTACTACATGTATCTAGATAAAAATTTAAATGTGCATAAAAAATAAAGGAAAATGAAGGAAAAGAATTTAAATTCAACCAAAAATATATTATTAGACATTCATACTGCTTTTACTATTTCTAACTATATTAATTGGATAATTATTGACAAACTAAATTGAAAAATATATAATGAATGTTGAACATAAAGAAAGGAATACTAAAACTTAACAAACCGTTTACTCTAGACCTGGATTTCTCCACCACCTTTTTTTCCTGGCAGACCACATACATATGTCAACTATTTCACGCGGGCCCGAACATGAGGATTAATGAGGGTTGGACACTATAAGCAGTGGCATAGCTACCAATGGGCAAGGCGATGCCATGCACCAGGGGCCTCAAGCTCATGGGTGCCCTCGGACACTGACCACCAAGCAAGCAGATATAAGATAAAAATATAAATCCCACATTTAAGATATAAATATATATGGCTGCCTCATAACTATAATCAGGGCAACTCAGTTGAAAGTAATTTTGAACTATAAGAAATTCCCCCAAAATTCTTTCTTTTGTTTGTATAGTGTTGTGAACTTTACTTATTGAAAAGTTTATATTATTTTTCAAGTTTTTCATTTTTCTAACTGTTACTTGAAAATAAACTTCAAATTCCATGAAAAATCTTACCATACATTTTAAATAACCTACATAGGAAGCTATTTCTTCTTTGTTATTTTATTTTTAATAACAATATGATTCATACTGTGCTATTTTTCTGTTTCAGTATTTCACAATCTAGTATTTGCAATAGACTGAAGTAATTTTGTCCCCCGTCCTCTGTTCTTTTGCAGGAGTGTTTTTTAAAAAATAATTATTATAATATTGTAATATATTTTCTTGATGTATATTTTTTGTACCAGAGTTCCTATCTATCACGTGTCAAATTGAACCTGGGTAATCACTCAAGTTCCCAAGAGAAAACTTATACACATACATATAAGTAGTATATAGCTTTGCTTTCCTATGTTCTCTGTAGAGCATGATAAAGAGCAGATTTTAAAGTAGTTTTGTGTATTTAAAATACTAATATATTTTTCCTTGATGAAACCTAACCAAGATAAGGTTCTCAGGTTCTTTAGATACCTAGCTATGCCACTGACTATAAGATCAAGAATATTTAAAATGCAGAAAATTGATCAAAATACTAAAACTCATAATTGTGGATTTTATTTAAAAACTATATTAAGATCTAACAAATTCAACTCACAAAAAAATAAGTCTTATGCAATTTTTACCCAGTTATGGGAGAATTTCGATATTTTTTCCTCAATGATCCCAAGACCCTTGTTTGCATTCTAGTGTCATAAAAACAAAGCTACCATGCACTTTGATCATTTGATTTTTTTTTTGACAAAGCCTCAAATATTTTTATTTTAGGTATGTTGTTGTTGTTGCTTTTGCCACCTGATAGACAGTAACATCAGATCAAAGTCCACAAAATTCATCGCGGATAAGGGCTAGAATTTTACGCCTGTCGTTAGCCTAAGCTTTGAGCCCCCAAAGAAGGTGACAGTGCGATTTTGCTCACGCAACACAATAGATGGCGACACCGTTCAGACCCACAGATTTAACGAGCATGTTCTCTGTTTTGTACTCGGCGGGCATTTGCTGGCATCGGGCATCGAACCCAGGCCTTCCGGTCTGGAGTCCGATGCTCTAACCCCTAGGCTACCCACAGCCTTATTCATTAATACCTTTCAGGTATTAATTTATCGTGCATGATGGTAGCAAAGAATTTTAAACTGAATTCCAGACTGAAATTAATTTATCTAAAATTAGTTCGGACTTGTTTCTGTATTTTTGTTTCAAATCTATTCAAATACCTTTTGATTTTACTGAAAAAAAATACCTGAACAAATAACAGAATTGATCAAAGAGTATATCGGAAGCATTTAACAAACACTGTAACAATTTCTAAAACAATTCATATGCTAATCCTTAACAATTTCATATGTTTATCAATATATATAATGTAACATATTTTATAGGATGCTTTTGTACCTCTGCATTTTGTGATTGTACTACTGACAAAACATTTTGATGCTGTTGCAAAGATTTTGTTTAAAAAAAACACTTTTTCTCATATTGAAAGAGATCCCCAAGGGGGGGGGGAACCATTGAAAGATTTGTACTTTTTGGTATAGCAATGAGCAAAATTATATTTTTTAAATATAATATTTTCATGACAAATAAAAAAAGTTGTTGATCCTAGTTTGTTCTTCTCCATGAAATAGTCAAGACCCCAATCGTCTTGAAACAACATTATATTCCTTAGAAAATTTTTCCTTAGAAGACATGATGGTTAATTAAGAATTAGTTTAACCCATAAAATGGTTGCTATTTGTTATCATTAACTGTTACAATTACAAAAAGAAAGAAAAATCTCACAGTTTGTACCAGCATGGCATCGATAGCAAAATTGATATATTTAAATGCCTTAAACAACCATACATCAAACTAATATAAAATTAAAACAAAATACAGAATTAAATTTGCAGCAAATTATTAAGATCATAATATTTTCTGAAAATTATACACATCATTTACAAATTAATTAAATTTTTAATGCTTACAGACTAAAAAATATATAATTAAAAGCAGTTAAGCATTCTCTTCTGCAGGCTAAAATTCAGTTTATACGAAACTAAAATTTCTAATGGGATTGTTACTCCAGACAAAAGCAAAATTGAGGTGATTAAAAATTTAAAACCACTATATATATATGAAATATCTCAACAACCCAGTAACAACAACTATGGGATTCAAGATCTTTATTCAAAGCATGGGGTTTTCCTTTTAAAGAGAACACTGGAAGAACGTGTTACAAAGCTTTCTAACAGGCATAAGAGTCCCGACTTAGGGGGACAACTATATTTAAATAGGAAAGTAGGAAGAGATAGTGAACAGGCAAATTCCCCAAAACCCGTGATTAGAAGGGTTTTCCAGGACCCTACTGGTTCTGTGCTTCTAGACAGAGGCGTTACTAAGTCTACAGGGAAAGTTTAGTGTCTGGAGGGAAAAGGATGATGAAATATTGCATTCATCTTGCATCATTAAGTTTTACACTTTAAGGTTACCAATATAAATACCTATTTTTATATTACATATATATATATATAACTAATGTTAAATATTCACAAAGGTTCCATTAATGTGTATTCAAAGGTTTATGGATAAATATGCCAAGATTAGACATCTAATGAATCAGTTAATTAAAGAAAAAAAACATGGAAATGAACTAACGAATGGCAAGAATCATTTAAACTTTTAATTTATATGCCTACATTGAAATTTTTTAAGCTAAAAATGAAAGTTGCACTTTTGTGAATGGAAGCTTAATTGGTTTTTCAGTAATTTTGAAACATGTGAGTAGTGTCTGGCACCATGTAGCATTCCATTCACACTCATTAAAAGATTACAAAAAAATTTGGTATTAAACAGCTTGAGTGTCTAGGTAAATTCAATCATAATCTTTTATGACAAAAATTTATCGTACATACAGACAATGCAGCCTTAATCTAGTTCAGAAACTTAAAAGAAGAGCTGTTCTGCTGGTCCTTGTAATTAAGTATGAGTACAGTATTAGATAGTCAAAATGTACTATAAACAACAAAACAAAAACATTCTCTAGAGATATGCCAGTGGAAAATACAAAAAAACTAATGCGATGTTACTAAGATACAAGACTATGTGTCTCATCTTTTGTAGTTGGAAGAAATTACAGAGGTTTAGAAAAGAGAAGATTTATTGAGGAAATTTATCAAAATCAATGTTCTGTATGTCTGTATTATAAAAATTTTATGAAATTTGCAGTCTCTTTTCTTTAAGAAGCAAATTACTTAAAATTGGTCATGGAAAAATTTTACCATACAGGTATTTAAAAAACAATTATTTTAATCACTCTAGTGAACTACTGACAAACATTACTAATTTTAAAAAAACATTGCCATTTGCCAAGTTAATAAACAAAAAAAAATTTCACCTCTTACAGTCTATGCCTCCTGTTGACAAACCATACCATTAGATTGCAATGAATAGAGTGGGTAGTTTTGTGTGACTACCATAATTCAACTAAGAAATATTGAACATTGATCATGATACCAAATTTATACAGGTATTTACATCAAAACCATTTATTACATAAACTTACACTAATTTTGTAACCCCAATTTTTATGATTTAAATACCTTAGAGTATTTTGAGTCATATACACTCATGTCCATAAATTAAGGATAATGAAGTTCAGGCAAAGAAAGAGACAGAAGCAAAACAAATTTGACTTATTTGTAAAGTCTATTTATTAAACAAAAGGTAAAGAGCAAAAAAGATGCTATATGTTTGACATAATTAAAACAAATTGTGATTTTTACTCCCTGGAGCAGATTTCAAAAAAAGAACCTATTTACAAAAAACAGTATAACATGGTTAGTATGATGGTTAATACAGAGTATGTCTCCCGGACGATGCAATACAGGCCTTACAACGTCTACGCATGCTGAGTATCAAATTATCAATGTGATCTTGGGAAATATTACACCACTCCCCATCAAGCAATGCCCTCCGAAGTTCCGGTAGACAGGTGGGAGGGGAATGACAGGCTGCAATTTGTCGGCCAAGCATATCCCACACATGCTCTATTGGATTCAAGTCCGATGAGTATGCTGGCCAATCCATACGGGTGATATCCTCCGATTGAAGGCATTCGTCTACAATGTTTGCACGGTGAGGACGGGCGTTGTCATTCATAAACAGAAATTCAGCACCCATGGCGCCCCGAAACAAATGTACATGTTGTTCCAGAATGACATCCTGATATATGTGGCCTGTCATCGTTACACTCTGAACATACAGGTCAGTTCTGGGAACCAAGAATAATTCCTCCCCAAATGAGCCATCCTGCACCACCGTAACGGTGTCATTCAATGGTGTTCTCTTGGTGGTAATGGGTACCTGGCACTCTCCATATGAAAGTCCAGCGAGAATCAGACTGCAAACTAAACCTGGACTCGTGGGAAAACATCACACAAGACCACTGTTGCGTTGTCCACAATGCATGCTCTCTACTCCAGGTTAATCGCAGGCGACAGTGAGTTGCAGTAAGGGGAACACATCTGTCAGGCCTACGAGCATATAGACCAATGTGCCCTAAGCGTCTGTACACGGTTTGCCTTGAAACTGTCGTACCGGTAGCTGAAGAGAGCTGACGAGATAGGTCTGATGCTGTGCTCAGTCTGTTTCTTTTGGCAGTAACTGCCAAATACCAGTCCTCATTCGGCGTTGTAACTCGGGGGCGACCTGTACTGTAACATCTACTCACATTACAATCATCTTGGAATCGTTGCCAAAGCCTGGAGATGACACTCTGGGCGATTCCAAGTTCCTCGGATACTTCCAGCTGGGTACGTCCACATTCCAGTTGTCCCATAATTCTACCACATAAAAAAATCATCCAAATGCTTCCTTTGTGCCATAACTATGCGGTTATTGCACTGAAAGGCTTTTAAAGCGCTTGTGAACAATTTTACTTCTTTGCCACCATTCCTTATATACTCCTCTCTTACACTCTCGTCATTGTGATGCACTATCTGCGCCATCAGGTGGTTTCCTGTAAATTGCATATTCTTCTTCAAGATGTGTGTGATAATTCTACAGGTGAAATTTTTATTTTAGAGTTCAATTTCTGTGTGATTCTGAATTATCCTTAATTTATGGACATGAGTGTAAATGAAGTTTTTACATCTTAGCACATTAAAAAATATCTTAATAGAATTTAATGATTTAAAAAAAACATACAGTAAAATCTGGCATATAACACACACTTTTTAAAGCAAAAATGATAGAGATATGAATGGTGACGCAAAAATGATAGGTGCACGTTAAATGCTGGGTATAAAAATTATAGCTTTAAAAATAAAAAAAAGAGATGAACATAAAAAAAAAATTAGACTTCTACAAAATATCAAAATGTGTTTCTTTAAAAGAACTGACATTCTTTATAAAGTTAAAGGGTATACTATTTTTTTCTAAAGCTTGGAATAATACCTTTAATAAATGACTTCAAAACATAAGATCATAGCATATCTACATTTTAGTTTCTACATAAAAAGACCCCTAACAAATATATTAAAAACTAAAAATTGCAGCTTAAAAGTAAAGGTGTGCATTATATACCAGATTTTTACATTATCTTAAATTTGAAAACTAACAGTAAGGTATAGAAAGTTGGGCAGGCCATAGTCACACATTAAAAATGAAAATTTTAAGGAATCTTATAGAATTGTACCATGTGCCAAATTTTTAAGAAAAGTATTCAAGAATCAACTTAATTCTCCCCTGCATATTTAATGTAATGTACACTACACTTCCTAAATCTTTTAAAAGAAAATATTTACCCTACAGTTGAAAAATCTAACAAAATAGTAGTAGAAAGAAGAACAAAACTAAATCACAAACTAGAATACATATTATGAAGCTACTTTTATTGATGTAGTTTGTAGATTAATGATTTAAATATATATGATTAAACAGATCCAGTTTAGCCATTGGGCACTTGGGGTGAGCACTCAGGTGCCCGAAAAAACTGGACTTAACCAAATTTTCTCTTTATAAATTTTGATCTGCCAGTGCCAAAGGGGCCTATAGATTTTTTGCGCCGAAGGCCCGAAAAGAGCTTAAATTGGCACTGATGATGAATTATAATATTCAAATACTATGAAACTTTTTCTGGCATTTAGTGGTACTTATAAAGCTTTCAGAAATACTTCTGATATCAATTAAGAAACTAAAACAAATGTTTCCACTAAGAGAAAACAGATGTTACACATTTCAAAATTATAATATCACGCACATGACAATTTAAAACCAAATCATGAATAATTTATACATAGTTTACTTCTTAAGGATCATTATGGCATATTGTTACTATTGAAGAAATAAGTACATTTCAGGACTTATGAACTATGTTTTGAAACTTTGCAACCACGGTTGCATGATATTCATCACGCTTTATTTTGTTGTACATAGTTACTTAACTTTATTTCAGTGATGTAAAAGAAATATATATGTATATTTATGTAAAATTGTTTATTTTATATATTAGTGAAAGTTCAAAATATTATTTTGTAAACAGAGGAGCTGTGGTGAATGTTCCAGGAACATTTCAAGATTGACAGACTGTGTTTTTGAATTTAGCCTATTTCAATGATATTCATCATGTCTTATTTCTCCTGTTGTGCTACTTTTAAAAAGCTTACAGAAATGTTGTCTATACATATGTGTATATATATGCAAGCATATATATATATATATCATTACTAGCTGTTACCTGCCCGCTTCGCAGGGTATTTCATCAGGTTTTATAAATTTTTGCTGGTTATATATATGAATAAATTATTGATATTTAAGTCCAGGCATTAAGAATTCGATTGTATTGAAAAATATATGCCCCTTACGCCCCTTGGGGGTCGATTTTCACGAAACGCATTTTGTGGCGTATCTCTATTCTATGAGAGGAATCTGCTTACCAAATTTCAAGACTGTCCATCTAATAGTTTAAAAATCGGAATAATTATTTATATCTCCCCTTAACCCCCCGCAACACCCCTTGGGGTCATTTTTCCCAAAACCCATTTTGTAGTGGATATTTTACTCTATGAAAGAAACATGTCTACCAATTTTCAGGCAGGTTGTTTAAATAGTTTAAAAACGAAAATATTTATCTATTACGCCCCTTAACCCCCCCCCCCCTAATGCTACTTGGGGGTTATTTTCCCCAAAACCATCTTGTATCTGATCTCTACTCTATGAAAGGAATCTATTTATCAAATTTAAAGACTGTGCGTCAAATAGCTTAAAAATGGAAATAATTATCTATAACGCCCCCTAAGCCCCTGCAATGTCACTTGAGAGTTGATTTTCACCAAACTCATTTTGTAGCGGATCTCTACTCTATGAAAGGAATCTGCTTAACCAATTTCAAGATTGTACGTTGAGTAGTTTAAAAATGAAAACAATTACTTATAATGCCCCCTCGCAACGCCCCTTGCGATTTGAATTTCGCAAAAAATCCGTTCTTAGCTGATCTCTACTCCATGAAAAGAACATGTCTACCAAATTTCAAATCTGTAGGTTGAATAGTTCCAGAGATATCATGATTAGTCAGTCAGTCAGTGAGTGAGTCCCTTTTCTCCTTTATATATAGATATAAATTGTTGATATCTAAGTTGTGCATTAAGAATTCGATTGTATTAAAAAATATACTTGTCGTCTCTTGATAAAAAAAGAAAGGGCAAAACTTATATAATTTGTATTTTCTAAAATTTTCTAAAATTGAAGAATAGAATGATGTTTGCACTTTCGTAAGCCTATAACCAAGTGGATTCCCGCAAAACCAATTTTCGGTGGATCTCTACTCTGGAAAATGAACATGCAAGCCAAATTTCAAGTCTAAATCTAACGGGGGGGGACGAAATTTCTACTGCCCCCCCCCCCCCGTAATCCCGTTGAGTGTCGTTTTCCAAAATAACCATTCTTGGCGGATTTCAATTCAACAAAAGAAAAATGCAAACCAAATTCCGTTATTATAGTCCTTGTAGTTCGCAAAAAGGATTTTTTTTTGTCAATACACCCCAGTAACCGCTTGCTCCCCCAAGAGTTGATTTCCTTCAAATTCCTACTCTACGAAAGGAATCTGCTTACCAAATTTTAAAACTGTACGTTTAATAGTTTAAAAATGGGGATAATTATCTTTAACGCCCCTTTAGCCCCCACAACGCCACTTGGGGTGTGTTTTCACAAAACCCATTTTGTAGGGGAACTGTACTCTATGAAAGGAATCTGCTTACCAAATGTGAAGACTTTGCGTCGAATAAATTAAAAATGGAAAAAAAAATACCTATAACGCCCCTTGAGTCCCTGCAACGTTATCTAGGGGTCAATTTTCACAAAACATGGATCTTTAATCCATGAAAGGCTTCTGATTATCATATTTCAAGACTATACGACCAGTAGTTTAAAAATGAAAATAATTATCTATAACACCCCTTAAGCCCCGCAACGCCACTTGGGTTTCGATTTTGATGAAACCCATTTTGTAGCTTATATCTACCTAATAAGAGGAATCCGCTTACCAAATTTGAAGACTGTATGTCTTATAGTTTAAAAATTGGAATAATTATTTATATCTCCCCTTAACCCCCCCCCCCCTGCAACACCCCTTGGGGTCAATTTTCCCAAAACCCATTTTGTAACAGATATTTACTCCCTGAAAGAAACATGCCTACCAATTTTCAAGCTGGTAGGTCAAGTAGTTCAAAAACGAAAATATTTATCTATCCCGCCCCTTAATCCCCTGCAACGCCACTTGGGGGGCTATTTTCCCAAAACCCATCTTGTAGCTGATATCTACTCTATGAAAGGAAAGTATGTATCAAATATAAAGACTTTGCGTCTCATAGCTTAAAAATGGAAATAATTATCTATAACGGCCCTTAAGCCCCTGCAACGCCACTTGGGGGTCTATTTTAACCGAACTTATTTTGTAGGGGATCTCTACTCTATGAAAGGAATCTGTTTACCTAATTTCAAGATTGTACGTCGAGAAGTTTAAAAATGGAAACAATTATTTATAACGCCCCTTAACCCCCCCCCCCCCTGCGATTCGAATTTCGCAAAAAATCCGTTCTCTCTCTCTTAGCTGATCTCTACTCCATGAAAGGAACATGTCTACCAAATTTCAAATCTGTAAGTTGAATAGTTCCGGAGATATAGTGATTAGTCAGTCAGTGAGTCGCTTTTCTCCTTTATATATATAGATTAATTATGAAAATATTAGTTCAAAAAACAAAACAAAAATTTAATAGAACTTGAATATAAGTTATGCTAACAATTTCTTGATTAATTTGTGTAATGCTAAAATATCGTACCTAATATTTTATGCATATTCAGATTCTGAGAAGAAAAATCTGCTATTCCCATCAGCTTTCAATTTTGTTAACAGGATTTGATACTCTTTTTTGCTAAATTAAATATATATAATCATTTTTTCATTTTTGTATAAAATAGGAAATACAAGAGAATAAATACATAATAAACATAATGTAATGCAGATTTATTTATTTATTTGACTATTTGGATGGAATAACACTGCCGGATATAAATGTCACAATTAAGAGATCAATTATAAGATTCAGTAAAAGTATCAAAATACAAGGAAATATATATATATACATAATATTATAACACTTTAAGAACTTAAAATTATAATTAAAAATTATATGCCTTTTACAAATCTATTCACCAAGGTAGTGACAAAACATTGAAAAATGTGTATATTGGTTGACAGTATAATGCCCAAGTACCAAAATTTCTTTTAAAAAATTTATAAAAATATTTGTAAAGGATTAAATGCTATAAATGATGAAAGAATTAGGATTACTGAAAATGCCAAAATTTTAACTCTGCAGCATCGTAATTAAATTTTAATTTTTAACATTTCATTGATTTTACTATATTTGGTATTGGCAACAGAGTGCTCCAAAAGAAAATTTTATAATGCCCATACAATATTACAAACAAACAAAGCAGATAATCATATTGCAAAGTGCAGTTGACTTTGGCTATCAAACATTGGATAATACTAACCTCTTCATAATTCAAGGTGCATCCTCAGCACTTAAAAAAAAACCCACCTGATATGCTGAATTAAAACAATACATTTTGGTACATGCTATAATTCAAAGCATAATCTGTGGCTAGTCAGACAACAATTCAAAGTTGTCTTATAATACTCTGGACAATTTAAACACTTACTATTCTGTAACAAACATGTTGGAGCTTGCATGTTTTGTACTGTATTGTCTCTGTGTGTCTCCACAGAGTATATAAATGGTAACTCATATCTAATTTTAAGGATAAATGCTTAAAATTTCTGAAAAGTAAAAAGGGATAGAAGCAGTGGGAAAAGGTAAGAGGAAGGTGGATGGAGCCAAAGTGTTCGATATTTCCCTGAGCTCGCTCTCCACTACTCTGAAGAGTAAGGAGAAAATCCATACAGGATCGTTGAGTAGAGTGAGAAAACACATTTGTAAATGTAAATTTCCATGTCTTACTGAGTTTAATTAAATAAGTGCAACAATGTTGGAGACAGAAGATTCCAGGGGGTGGCCTTTTACTGAAGGAAAAGGCTAAAGCACTCGCAAAAGAATAAAGTTTTCGGCTAGCAAAGGAATGGATTAGAAATTTTAAGAAAAGGAATGGGGTAGTCTTCAAGAAATTTAGCAAGAAAAGCTTGAGTGTCAACAGCAATGTGCTTGTTCCAAATGTAGCAAAAATGCATTTTCAAATTTAATAAAAAAATATGATCCTTGTAACATTTTCAAATGGGATGAAACCAGACTCTTTTTCAAGCATATGCCAGAAAAAACATACATTCAAAGAAGGAAAAATGCCATTGTGGACAACATAACAAGTGGAAGTCAACTGTTTTACTGGCTGTAAAAATGAATAGCTTACAAAAGCTTACTTCTCTTGTTACATTGAAAGCTGCATAAGCTCATTTCCTACCATATATCCCTCAAACAAGAAAGCATACAAAACCATCAAACTCTTTAACAAATGTTTGGTTTCATTCAATAAAGAAATGACAGCCAGAAATGACATATTTTGTTGTTTTGGGACATCTGCGCTACACACAATAAGGCACCACCTCTATAAAAAAATGAGAAACTTAAAATTTTTCGCCAAATTCAACCTCCAGTCACTCAACTAGGGCATCATATATAATTTTAAAACTGTTTATCAGTGTAAATTGTTAAGAGTTTTGGATACCTTTGAAAATCAATAGAGATCAATTTCTGTTTTAATGGCTTTGGTCATGATTGACAACATTTGGAGAGGTGTTACTTCTACGACAATTCAGAACTATTTTAAAAAGTTTGGCTTTACAACACCAAATCTGGTTGAAGCACACAAAAGACTCATGAAATGTATTGCTGAACCCTTCATTTAGAATGCTCTTCCAGAACAAGATTTGACATTTCCCAACTACATGCACCTTGACACTGTCATCGCAGTATGATGAACAATTTCTGATGTTGAATCTGAGGTTTTGGAACACAATAATGAAGATTAATTAGAGGAATTGGCATCCATAACTTAGAGAGAAGCAAAAGTGTCACTGAACAAATAATGCAACTTCTCCCTTTAAAATCATGTTGATGAAGACGTTTACCAAGCTTGCTATATACTAGAAAAATCTACTGACAAAGTTAGACTAACTGCCATAAAAGAAACAAACAAAAAAAGATCCATTTTCTTGATCAGAAAAAAACTAATTGTATACAGCACATATGAATAAGCAACTGTTTTTATTATACATACATACTATTTTAATAAAGGACTGTATATACACTTTATCATTATACAAAGTATATCAATACTTTTTTAAATTCTTTTATTTATAATTTTATAGATGAGTACAATTATTGTTTTATTACACAGTTTCAAGTTAAATTCGTTAGGAAAAAAAATCACTTTATGTATTCGAAAGCAGGGCCGGCTCTAGAAATTTTGCTGCCCGAGACAGAAATGAAAAATGCCGCCCCTCTCCCCA
The DNA here is from genome assembly GCA_019973975.1 of Trichonephila clavata. Classification (NCBI taxonomy): domain Eukaryota; kingdom Metazoa; phylum Arthropoda; class Arachnida; order Araneae; family Nephilidae; genus Trichonephila; species Trichonephila clavata. The sequence goes on from BMAO01021454.1 coordinate 33,835, forward strand.
AAATAAAAAAAAACTATTATTAAAAAAGATAAAAAAATTTCATAAATGCACACCTATAAAACTTGAATATTCCTTGCGAAGAAAAAGGGAGCTAACAGTACACATATATATATATATATATTAAAAACTAAAATGTAAAAAATTACCACTGTTTTTTTTTCTGACTTTTAATTCTGAAAACTTTCTGATCAATTTATTCAGCTATTTCATGTTCGATAGCCAATGTAGCTAAGCCATTTAATCTATCTGTAGAATTTGTTAACTGTAAGAATTTTTTTATTAATTTTAATTTTGAAAATAATATCTATGCTTGCCAAACTTATTAGCAAAGAAAGTAAAATAAATGCAATAGCAAGATTTGGAGCAAATTCTAAAACAGAAAAAATTTTAAAACTTAAACTAGGGTTGTTTTTTTTTGCCTGCTATAGCTGAAACTGATATCTCATCTGCTCAATCAAACGCGTTTACATCCAATGATTCTCTTTCGGCCAACATCATTTCTAAATTTTTACAGTTTTTAATTAATTGAAGTTTTAAGGGATCTCTTAAATCATATATACTGTACAAAAATTGAAAACAATTACTATCAGTACTCATTAAATTGAATCTGCATTCCAAAGCATGAACTGCTTCGTCCAATGTAAAAAAATAAAACTCTATCTTGAATTTTAATTTAGGATATTCCATCAGATCATCTTGTGCTTCATAATTTAATTTCACATTTTTCCGTCAAACTCTGTGACGTGGCTGCATCACCTCAAAGTTAGCAGAGATATCAATCTCGACGGCCAGTTCTTTTGCATCACAGTGCATTTTATCAAAAGCACATCCTAAAGAAAATCTTTACAATTTCTTAAGAGTTCCATAGTAGATGGTCGATCATAATATTTTGTTTGCAATAGCTTGCTTATTGGATTTTAATGTAATTAAAGATTTTATACCAAATAATGATGGCCATAGGAACTTCAATTGTTAAGTAGAATTTAATAATCCAGAGGCCTCATCTCTTATAGAGTTGTCAATTTCAGCATTATTATAAAAACTAAGCATCATAAAAACCTTCCGATTGATAACTTAAGGGTTTAATAGCCTCTATTCACCTTTCCCAGCTATTTACACTAAGGGGCTTTAAAATTTTATGCCCTTTATACATTTTAATAATATAATGCAACAAAAAGTTGATGAGAAAAAAATAAATTTTTTGAACTATATTTAAAAAAGTACAGACTTCTAAGGATGCTTTTGCCAAGTCTTAACGATGAAATTTAAAGAGTGGCTACTACATGGCACATATATTGTTTGCGAATTTAATGTTCTTATTTTTAATTGAGCCCCTGATTTCTTACACTTCATATTTACTCCATTATTGTAGGCCTGCACCCGTATATCTAGAAAATTTAGCCTTATTTTTTTTAAAACCTTTTCAACTATTAAATTTGAAAGTTCTCTTCCAGTTAATCTTTCAACTGGAAGGAAACAAAAAAAAAACTCGCATTAGTTTTAAAGATAACTTTGTTAGAATTAGATTTCTCAATACATGTATACCTTACCATAAATGTCATTTGTTCGACCTTGTTGGCATCAGGGGCACAATCTAAAATTATCGAATAATATTTAGCTTGTTTAATTTTATGAACAATGTATAATTTAATATTCTCATATAAAAGAGAAATTATCTCGTTCTGAATATTTTTCCCTAGATAGTGTGTACTTAACTTTTTCTTTTAACCTCTTCCAAATTTTCCATAACAAAAAAAAAGGTATTTTAAAATTTGGTCCAAATGCCGCCCCTAAAATTTGCCGCCCCGGACATGGGTCCGGTTTGTTCGGCCCTAGAGTCGCCCCTGTCGAAAGTTTTTTCGTACTACTCTTGATAATTCAAGGTCCTCCCATTGTTTCCCCCCTCTCATTTAGAATTTTTGAGAGTCGACTGTATATATAACAGTACAAACATGAAGTGTAGGATTAGCAAACAACAATCAAGGTAAACTTCTAATTGAAATTATTTAAGAGCATGTAAATTTAAACAAATGATCCATATGATTGATGTCCCCCTTGCAAAGATATTCCTAACAAAATATTAATTATACAGGGGGAAAAAATGAACATTAAATGATAAAATATTTCGCTATCTAATTGTGTTTATTTTTATCAGTCAAAAAAACTGCATTACAAGCAAAGATTAAATAAATACCTATTGCACAAAATCCATGAGCAACATCAAATCCAAGCCAATATTTTCTTCTTGGTTCATTGTTCTTCTCATAACCTTTTGCAAAGAATCAAACTCCAGGAACAAATTACCTCCTCTAAAGCCTGAAATTTTAAATTCCTTGAAACTTAACATAGAACTTTCAGACTGAGAACAACATGAGCATTTGATAGCTTAGTTAACATAAAACTTATAACAGTACAAAGAGTATTTTTCAATAACAAGCTAACTATTTTTATTGATAATACTTTTAAAAATGTTTTTAAAAAAATAATGAATTTCATTATAGCAGGTATTTTAAATAATTCTACGGCATTACTAAGTTCTGAATTTAGTATCAAAGTGTCCTTTTAAAATTATGCAACATACAGAATTAAAAACCAATTGAGCTGAAGCTCTTCAAATAGCTTTCCTTCTAAATGTAAATGTTAAGCAAAGTTTTTCAAAGTATAAGTAACAATGGCCTTGCCAAGCTTTTTCATTTCTATTCAAAGTCTAAATGCCTTTTTTTTTTTCCTTTGCAAAATATTCAGCACTTAAAAATTTATATTCATTGCAATTATAATTTTATTTTATTTATTTGAACACTACACATAATGCGATAATTTCCTACAAAAAATGTAATTTAAAATTTAATAACTAAATCTAGTTTGCATTATAAACTTTTTGTTTTAAAAGTTTATTGTATACATTTATAGAAAAGTATGATTATTATTATTTTATTTCCACATTATGCTTATGGATGCTTCAGTACGTACTTTTGTTGTCAAAGGCTTGTGGTAATTAAATAAGAAATATAGATTTTGCACTCAATATCATTTTGGAATCTCAAAACATAAAACATGACAAATGAATTTCCCATTTATTTAACATTTAAAACTACCTTTATTTTTAAAAAAATAAATAAAGATTATCAGTTTTACTATATTTTTCAAAGATAATATGCAGCTATTTCATAAAAAAAAAACTGGTTACATATGTCTCTATTACTTTTTAACATTTAAAGCTACATTTTTTTTTTAAAAAAATGAGATTTTTAGTTAGTTCTATTATATTTTTCAAAGATAAAATGCATCTTTTTCATTAAAAAAGAAAGGTTAGGACCATTGTTTTTTTCAAAAAAAAAAACTTTATTTGTGAAAAAAAATTTTTTTTTTTTTTTTCAAAATTACGCTAAATTTCTTATCTATTTTAAAATAATCTTACCCAATACCGTTTTTGTTTACAAGAGATCCAAGATTGAAATAGAGTATGGCTCCGGAAATTCGTCTTAATGCGCATGCGCAATTTTCAATCTCATGGAATGGCCTCCATACAAGTCTGATAGATAAAAGGAACAAACAAGGCCGGACGTGTAATGCGCGATTTCGTTGGCAGCACCTATTCCTATTTTTTACAGAGTTGGAATTCAAATTACTCTGTTTTGGGGTTGCTATATTTGGCTTGTTATGAATTATTGGCTACTTTCAAAATAATTACAATAAAAAAGTGCAATATATTGTATTCTTTAAATATGCTGTGTTGAGTGTGTGTTTCAGTATGTGTGAATCTAATAACCAAAGTTTTTAGTTGTTCACATAAGCTAGAAATTCCATAAATCAGTAAATATGTTAAAATGATGGAAAACTTAACAGGAAATTGATACAATATAAAAACTGCAAAAAAATGTAATGATCAAACATTATAATTCAAAGTTATAAAATACCTAATAACCTATTATAAATATTGTGCGTTTATTGTTTATGACTTTACTACTGAACAATTTCAATGTTTTTTCAATTTTTGTTTGAATTTTAAGATATAAATATGTTTTCATTGTTTATTTGTTGTATACAAGTTCAATAGAAATATGGTATGTTTATAAAATAAAAATTAAGATTAAATTTTTAAAAATATTAAATGAACCTCTCTTTGGAAAAACAAATGTAGAACTGTAACTATATTGTAAACTTAAAATAGAAGAGTAAAATATTTTAGTTTATTGATATATTTTTGATTATTTGCAATTTTTAGTGAATTTTTATTAATCCATATAACATTTGAATCAGGTTTAGCAAATTTTTTCTAAACAGACACTTGAGGATTATTGTTACGAAATCCTTTTAACTTTTGCAGCTGAAATTAAATCATATTTTCATTTAGAGCAATTCTTATATTATATATAGTATAATAAAATGAAAAAAAAATAATAAGACAAAATTATACTACCCACAAAGCTAAATGATAGAAAACAGATTCTAAGAAACATAACTAGAGAAAAATATTGATATATATATAATATAATAATTATATATATGTATTAATGATAAAAGAAGAAAATTGTGTTTTATATTTATCTTTATCATATTGACTGTTATAAAATGGTAGGAATATTACATGCATTGCCTTTTAAATACTGTTTAGAATTAAAATTATTTTCAGCTTATGCTAAACAAAAATTGACTTGAATTCCATATAATTTTTCAGTTAAAAACAGTCCAAAATTATGTTTATATTGTGATTTAGCTAATATATAAAGGGGATAATTTATTTTTCAGTTCTGTTCTTACTTTGCTCAAAATTCATTATAAACATTGTTCGCAATAAGATTCATATTTCAGCTATGCTTAAAACGTGATTAAACTTAAAATTCTGTAGTATAAAACTGAAAACATTTTTAAAAAGTTATTAAAAAGTATAGTATTATAATCATTTCAATCATCAGTAGTATTGATGTACTTTTTTTTAAAAAAAATTTTAAAGTAAATTTCATGAAACAGTATTATTATTTTTTTTAGCTATATTGAGTAGAGATAATTTTAAAATAAGTTTTCAGTGCTTCAAAATTAATTATTAATGGCAGGAAAATAATGCTAAATTTTCAAAATACCTTAATGTATATTTTGCTTGGAACACATATTCCAGTGAAAACGAGGTTTTGTTATAGGTTTTGAAGAAGAAAAAAATTTTCATACAGAATTCTTTTTTAAAAAAAATAAGATTTCTAATAATAGGAATATATTATAACATGACAGTGGCTGTTTTCTTTCATTGAATTATAATTTCTTGAAATAAAAATTTGAAATTGATGTATTGAGATATACAAATTAAATATTTGTTTTAAAAAATGAGATTGATTTTTCCTGAAAATTTTACTTCAATGAAGAAAAATGTATAAGTTTTTCTTCCTCCTTTTTTTTTTTTTAATTTGGGGGTTGTTAAAAAGAAAGATTAATACATTTTTTCTTTCTCATGTTTAATTCCTTTAATAATTTCCTTTGAACTTGATTGTACATTATCCCAAATTTCCCGTTACTGTTCCAAATGTTCAGTGCTTGCTTCAATTTTTCACTACTCGGTTTTAGTCCTAAATTTATAGCATATATTTTTTTAATTATCAATGCTACACTGTCCAGAAATGCCTTCACTTACTCCAATAAGATGTGCCAATTTCAGAGGTAGATGAAAATATAACTGCATATTTTAATAAGAACCTGAAGCTATAATTGTTCAAATGTTTAAAAGTGTCAGAGTTCCCCATTTTTTCTTCCTGGCACTAAGGCTGCAACTTAGCCAGTATTTAGCACCATGAACAATTCAGCAGCTTTTGTAACAAAACTGCCGTGACTTAAATAAGATCATATCATAATAGAAAAAGATGCTCTGAAAAATATTCATGCTTTTGAGAAATATGAAGGCACTTCAAAATAATTTAGGAGGGTTGCAGATTTATTATTTTTTTTTAAAAAATGAATATTCTGAATTTTAATTTGTTTTTATATAAGTATTAAAAACATATCATTATTAAAAAATAAAACAAAAATTGTTTATTTTGGTATAAATATTTCTTGACCAACATACTACCTCACCACAGTATAACTATAATAAAATAATTTATTTGTAAAAAAAATCTATATATATATATTACATTTTGAGTTTCAAAATCTTTGCCATCTTGATATATTGAAGCAGCTATTCATTTTGAAATGGCATTTTTGATAAGGAGGAATAATATTTGCTCACTATTCCTCTTAACTATTTTTTATGTCAATATATATATAATTTAGTGAGGAAGTATTTGATGTTATAATTTTCTGTTGTGTGTGTGTTGAATAATTTTTTAACAAATTGTTTCATATGTATACAATTTCACTCAATATATGTATAAAATCTCAATAACTTGACATGCTATCTTTGTATACTTTTTATGTGGAGGATTTAATCAGATAACATTTCATTCTCCTAAATTCCACACATTCACAACAGGAAGCTGTGATTTTTAGAATTTCAGTGTTGACTGAAATGTTATACTTCTTTGTATTCAGTTTCTTTTATTTTATTTAAGCAGATATGAAAATTCAGTTTTTAAATTTCTTTTTCAAAACACTACTATCTTTCCAACTCTAACCCAGGGATTATTTTTCTGAAATTTTAAAAGCATTTTAATAAATTGTGTACAATTCATGATTAATTAAAATTTTAAAACTTATTGCTGAAGTTATTTAAAAGTTCAGATTTTAGATAATTTCCACAGCCATATACTATTTCAAATTTAATGTATTATTGAACATTCTATGCCTGGACAAATTATGCTCACAAAAGGGAAAAATCACTACCTTGTAACGAATGGTAATAGAGCGCCCTCTTCTGGCCATGTGGACAATTAACCAGTCAGCCTGCCACCTCGGGGAAGAAAGGATGTGCCAATGTCCTCCCGCGCAAACCCCTTAGTATTTTTTTATTTTTATAGTATTTTCCTGTTTTTATGTAATTGTAACCGTGCTCAATTAGAATGTACCACCAATTAAAATTATTTGAGCTAGCCGCCGGAGTTATTTTTGAGTATCGGTTATAAAAATGTCGCCCATCTTACGGCCCGAATAATTATTTAATTTTAATATGACTACTAGTCTAACAAAGTTATCTTCAATATTCTGAACTGCTAGTTCATGAAGAAGTTTTAAAAAGTAATTTCTGAAATTGTAGCTACCGGCTACGAAGAAATTTTCGGATTACTAGAAAATTTATATTTCCTACCGGGAAATTAGAAACTTTGGATTGCATTCGTCTTCACGGAGCATCAGCTAAGTTTTCTTTTGTTTTGTTTTGTTTCTGATTCATTTTGATCTTTTATTGAATTTTACTTGTGTTTTTATATTTTATGGTATAAATATATAATAAGCATGATTTATTAGTCTATTTCATTATGAGTAATTCTTTTCCCTAGTAAGGAAACTCTTTTACTTTTGTTCATTTCCTGTGATTTATGACTATTAGTGTACTTGTTTGGGGAACTTCTTACCCCCACTTCTGACCTTGAGCGTGGCAAAATCTTTGCTGTGTGTTACTCAGTAACATTAAATTAAAGACATGAAAACTGAAAATGAATGATATTGAATTACTCCAATAATTATCAGTCCTTTTTTTTAAAAACAATAAGAATTTAATTAAAATAATGGTTGAATGTAAATTTAATTTGTTCTTTTTTTTCTTTCACTATTCCCCATTATTTCAAAGTGAATGTTTTTTCATACTTTTGATTTTTCTATCATGCCTCTATTCAAATTAATTTTTCTGATATTTTATTTGGAGAATTGCTATGAAAGAGAGGAAAGTGTGGTGCTACAGTATGATTAATAAATGGACCCTCCTAGAGGAAGAAAAGGAAAGGAGTGTTAGTTTGTCTCCACTCCCTAAATACTTTCCTTTACAGGGAAATTTTCTATAGGAGCACCTAGCCTGTCAGGGCTTTTATCTCCTATCTTAGATGGTGAATGCAATACTTTCCTTTGTAATTGACCCATCTCATGATTCACGGGGGGTGGGGCTATTTTACAACACTTTGAAGAGGAACAGGACAATCTGCTTATTATGAAAACCTGGGAACATTTTTTCTTTTTTCCTGATTTATTATTTTGGCTGGATATTTTTAACGCTTTATCTTGATTAGAGCGCAAAATATTTTAAATGCAACTGGATTAATAATTTTTTGTGAGTTTTTGTAAAGTAGTTAATAACATAAAAATAGACATTTTAATAAATACTGGAAAATAATTGCTATTATGTATCTCACTATGCTGCACATCAAACATTATCATTATTACACTTTTATTAAGTTTTTCAACAGAATTTGTTTGTGAGAAATTTAATGAAAATATAATTGTAAGAAAAATATCGAAGTCATGCTTCTATTTTAGAAGTCTATTTTTAAAACTATTCGACGGTGTGTGAAAACTTTATTTAAGATTATAGCGAGATAAAAAAGGTCAAAGCAAAATGACCATAGAAGTAGAACACATATACATATTTTAAATTTTCTAAGAAATATGAATATTTTTCGTTTACTTTTTTGCTGATTCCTTTTTAGGTTGCTAACTTAAAAAATGAATGTTTGAAAATCATTGATTTAACTCATTGTTTTTAAAAAATTTAAATTTTTTCCAAAAAATATGTAATTTTTAAAAACACGTAAGGAGGGATAGTACCTTTATACATTGTAAAAATCTATTTTTGAAACGTATTTTTAAAAATTAATACAGAATGCTAGAAACGTTTGAAAGCAAACCTAATCAATATCCAACAGTAATTGCGCTCTCTGAAATAAAAAAATATAGATGTGAACAGAAACTTCTACTATAATAAAAGTAAACAAATAGATTTCTCGTTAATTTCTGATTGAATTTCGTTGGGCGATACAATGTGAGGGGTAGAGAGGGGACGAACTTCGCAATTTTAAATCACGGTGAATTGAGAAGGATGACACCTGAGTTGACATTTTACTCTCCAGACTGTTCGGATTGGAAATACACTATTAATTTTTTTTATTTAATCTAGAGTTATATAAGGGACGTAACTAGGTAACCAAAGGCCCTAGTGCAACAAAAAAACAAAAACCGAGGGTCCTATTTTGATTGGGCTTTATCAAGTAAAAATATATTAGTATTTTAAATATACAAAGCTACTTAAAATCAGCCCTTTATTATGCTCTGCAGAACATAGGAAGTGGCACTGTTAGCCTAGTGGTCAAGGTAACAGACTCGTGGCTGCCATGTCATGAGTTCGAGCCCAGTACCACTGAAGACCCGCCATGTAGGGGAGCGATGGTTGTCAAATCTGTCGACCGCTCAAATGTCCTCCCGTTGGTGTGGTGTGGTAGTTAGGAGAAGGGATGCCAGCTCGGGCGTCGTCTTCGTCACTTCACCATGGTTCAAAATTACGAGGTACGTCGCTAAAATCCCTCGTGTAACTGAACAGGGTGATGTTAAAATTCACTCACGCAGAACAGAGGAAAGTAAAGCTACATACTACTTACATGTATGTGTATGAGTTTTCCTGAGTAAACTTTAGTGAGAGAGAGAAACCAGGTTCGAAAAACAAAAAAATAAGCATGAAAATTATACAATATTATTACAATTATTTTTAAAAAAAACAACCTGCAAAAGAACAGAGGAGTGGGACAAAATTACATAAATCTATTTACTACAGATACGAGTGGTGGCGAAATACTCAAACAGGAAAATAGCTTATTATGAATAATACTGTTATTAAAAAAATTATCAAGAAGAAATAGCTTCCTGTGTAAGTTAAAGATGCATTTTTTATGGAACCTGAAGCTTATTTTCAAGCAACACTTCAAAAAAGGAAAAAATTGAAAAATAACATAAATTTTCAATAAGTAAAATTCGCAACACCATATACACAAAGGAAAGGAAGGATTTTCTCTCATTGTTTAAATTTGTCTTTAATTTTAAGAAATACTTGAATAGAAGATAAATTTAAAATTTTAGGTTTTTTTCAGAATACATAAGCATTCTTCCGTTTTCAATTTTATAAAAGAATGTAGGACTGTACTGTACACATCCTTCAAAAGTTATCTAATGAGAAAGGAAGAAAGCCAATAAGTTTTTATTCTTTTTGTGGTCATACTTTTTGCTATAGAAAAAAATTGAATAATTCCATAACAAAAAATAATTTTGTTGCTTTAAAGTTTGTACTTTGCTGAAAAAAGTGAAAAATAAAACTTCATATGCAATTTCAAAAATTCGCTAGGTAGGCTATAAGAGCTTCATTTTGTTACAAGTAATCGTAAATCGCAATACAATTAACAACATATGTACCAAGTATTCACATGCACTCAGAAATTTGTAAGATCAAGAAGCTGCAAACAATGTTATGCATGACAAACATTTATATCTTATTTTCGAAACATGTAATTAAAGTACAAAGTTTATATTTTATTTAGAAATTAAAGATACAAATTCGTATACAAAATTCTTTTAAATTTCTTAAAAATCGAATGCTGAAGCACGTATAAAATACTTTGTCGATGCAACAGTAAAATTCAAACATTTAAGGTGGACTTCTAAATGTACTGAAAAGGTCAGGGTACTTTAACTTAATGAAATCACATTATTTGGATATGAAACTTTTGTTGAGAACGTAAATTACTCATATAAATCCACCTTGAAATGTAAAAATGTCAGAAATGGTCTAGAAAATTTTTAAATTACGAAAAATACATATATCTTTGCTTCCAAAATGCTCGGACGCCATGTGTGGCAAGCTTTATTGTAATGACTGCAGATGGCGCTACGTGTATGCAATCTACGTACAAAACTTTTAAAACATTACTGTAGAAGAAAATTGAGCATAAACTGCTTAAATACACATTAAGAATACTTTATTTTATGAAAAAGAATATTTTTCTACATGAATAATGATTTTAATCACTTCAGAAACACTAATTCTGCTTTTTTTATTTGAAAGGGGGAGGCGTAAGAGAATTAAAGTAACCCTAGACTACGTCATGAGATCACATCATTGTTGCGGAAGGGACCCTCTTCGTTGGAATGAAAGATGGAAGTTCTGACAATTTGTTTCCAAGATGAAACGGTCAAGTGACCTTGAGATAAGGTTGAGGAGGGTGGGGGAAAAACATTAACAGGATAGCTGTTTATTTCAGGGAGAGGCGATTGGAATCTATTTTGGGACTGAAAAAAGGGGGTTATTGTGGGGTGTATACTTTCTTAGTGAGTGAAACGTTTGTAGAATTGTCATTTCAACCAGACTGAAAGCTCTTAAGGCTCCCGGTGACACGCCACCACGAAAACCCGAGTGTAATGTTAATCCTATGGAGTTTCTTATAATTCAATTTACGTCTAAGGTATTGCTTTTAACTGTATGAAACAAAATGCATCCTAAAGATAAAAAAAAAAAATTAATGTTTCTCTTGATTTCGATTTTTAAAAAAAAATTTCTAAATATTTTTAAATATTTATTAAAAGCTTGAAAATTTACATTTAGTGCGTTGAAACGATCATAAAAATATTTTCAATTATCGGATAAAAAAAGTTTTTCAGCGGAAATCCATTATTTTTTATGCTCTTTCAAACGCATATACTTTAAAATTTTTAAACTAATTTATTTGCGAGTAATTAAATAAGTCAGCATTGCATATTTGGAATGAGGGGAAAGTAAACTTGTAACTCCGCCTTCTTGCGGAAGGATACATGAAATTTTCCCTGCGTTCCCTTGGTGAAAGGGGGTAATTTATGACTCTTCCGTGGATTGTGTAACAGAGATGTCCCCCCCCCTCCTCAAAATGGGTCTTGTTTTCTAAGAATCTATAGGCATTCAAGATACTATTTACAATTACATCATTCTTAGGAAAGTTTGAGTCTGTGCTTGAAAATAACTACAAATACGTTTTGTACAAAAAGCTATGCTCTGTTTTTTTATTCCACCTTTCTTAAAATTATTTATATATACTAAATAAGTTATATCTTATTAATAATTAAAATGAACAATTAATATTTATTAAATGCATTTGAATCGTCAGGATAAAGTGAATCAGATTTCGCATTCTTTTCTTACATATCTCCAAAATTAAAATTCCTGTGTTTTTTTCCAAGTTAAAGTTATTTAAATATCAGCTGTTTTAAAACTTATTTTGCACAGTTTATTTCAGTTATTAAATAAAATGGATCATCGTCGCAGCTTCAAAAAAAGATTATTTCTTTCGGCTAAACGAAAAAAGAATATAGGACAGAATTTCAGGAATTGGAAAGAAAAGTGTGTATTTCTTTTTTTCTAAATTCTTGTTCCGCTGTTCATTTCAAATATTGTGAAAGTTTCCACATACTAAATGGATTTATTGATCATCGCATTTTAAATAAGATTCAAATATTCCGAAGATGAAATACCATTGATTTAAAATAAATCAGAAAGTTTTCCATAATTTTAAGAATATTTTTAGTAACATTAATAGTTTCTTCTTAAAACATATAAACTTCAATTAATTTATTTACTATTGCTACTGATGTTTTTATTCCGTTTTTATTTCCTTCACTGAAAATTCAACTTAGAAATAACATTGCAGAACTTTTTTTTTTTTAAATTTCTGTCTGGAAAGCAGTATCTACATTTTGCATTTTCATTTATACATGTGTTTCATATATTATTCAAGATAACTCATCACTGCTTTTTTTATTCAAAATGAATTCTAAGTTAATGCGCTATGAAGAAAGCACTGCAAGTACAAATACAGGCAAATAGTTCCCCAATTTTAAAGTTCAAGCCCAGCACCACTAAAGACCCACCGTGTAGGGGCGCGATGCACGTTAAATCTGTCGAGAGCTCAAACGTCCTTCCTTTGGTGTGGTGTGGTGTGGTGTGGTAGTTAGGAGATGAGGTGCTATCTCAGGTGTCATCCCCGTCACTTGACCATGGTTCAAAATTACGAGGTCCGTTACCAAAAGCTCTCGTGTAGCTGAACAGTGTGACGTTAATATTCACTCCCTCACTCCACAATTTGAATGTTTGACATCTGAGGAATTATATATAGAGAGAGATTTTCCCCAAAAATCCCGGGAAATTCTGATTGGAATGGGGTTGTACGAAAACACTTTCTAGTTCTAGGGGTTCTACGAAAACACTTTCTAGTTCTAGGGGTTCCACAAAAACTCTTTCAAGTTCAAAGGGTTCCTTGAGTTGAAAAAGTTTGAAGACCACTGCTCTAGAGCCATATATGTTATTTGCGACAGACTTCGTAATTCTAAGCCAAGGGTGGCCAACCCGCAGCCTTGAATAATTTTGCGGCCCTCGAGATTCATTACAAAATATGATTATTTTGTACAATATTTTTGTTTTTAATGTAGTGTTTTGTAACAAATATACTTCCTAACTGTTTCTATTTTATTACCTTTCTTTTATTTTAATACATTCTTAGAAGTGTGCGGTATTGCTGCGCAGCATCACACTCGATTCCTGTAACTCCATCGCGCTGCCTATTGCTAGAATTAGACATATTTGATCCTTGCATTATTATTATAAATTATCTATGCTTGTATAGATGAAAAATAATGAAATCAATAATAATTCATTCCGTTTTAAATTTTCATTCCAATAAATGTTTGTGATGGGTCTAAATATAATATAAAGATATATAATTTTTGTTTGCAGCCCGCAGGATTATACTGTTTTTCCGAAGTGGCCCGCAAGGTCATTTGAGTTGGCCATCCCTCATCGGAAAACCAGAATGACACTTGAGTTTACAGTTTCTTTGTATTCTTCATGACCTTTTTTGAACTTGGGAATCTCGCGTCTTTAGTCATTATGGTATATAATCCTCCACGGTTTTAAAAGCTGATTTAAATTATTTTTATTTTTTTTAAAAATATATTGCTGGTTTCTGTTTGTGATATTAAAAATATAACATTAGTGTGATAAATAAGAAAAATATTTAGTATGATTAGTGAAAAAAGTTAATTGAAATTAAAATCTGGAATACAATAACTTTAAAACGATTTTGTGATTTACCGAGACGAGTAAATCCAAAGCAGATTGTATGCGAGATTTTCGACAAAAGAAACGTGAGAAAAAAAATTAAAAACTGAAGGAGTACAGCCGAAAAGAATTGCACAAAATTCAACTCCACGCAGCAGGGATTTTTTTTTTTTTTTTTTTTGCAACGAACACAAATCTCTCAGAAACAAACGGCCGAACCAATTACTGCTTTACCAAATGTGTTTGTCAGTCAGGTAACTTTACGATTGTCCGCTCAAAGCTTTTTTGAATGATGAGCTCAAGCTCGAAATGAACACAAACCGAAATATATCAACAGCTAACAGTGGTACTGTTATTGACGTTGTTTTTTAAAGGTTATTAAATACTTTAAAATCTCAAGTATATGTGTCAGATTTTAGTCATCATAAGTCTATTGTGTGTGTGTCTTCCCCAAATTGAATAAGAATATTTATTTTTGCTAAAAAACTACATGACTCTTTGTGTTAATTAAATAAAATTTTCATTAAAGATAAAATTATTTGATAGAAAATTATTTCCAATCATACCCGATTAATTTTTTCCAGGATTTATCTTACTATTGCGTATTTACCAGGATAACATGTCATGTTACACATCATATGCGACTACTGTAAGACTCGTTCCTTTTTTTTGTAACTGTATTTATATTAGAAATTCCAAAACTAAAACTGTTCTTCCAAAACATTTTGTGGGTCCCAAAACCAATACTCAATATACTTTATCAGTGGCGTAGCTAGGTATCCAAAGTTCTTGGTGCAAAAAAAAGAGAGAATATTGGTGGAGTTTTATTAATTAAAAATATATTAGAGTATTTTATATATATATATATATATATACAAAGCTGGTTCACATCAGCCCTGTGTCAAGCTCTGCAGAACATAGGAAAGCAAAGCTACAAACTACTTACATGTATGCATATGAGTTTTCTTGTGAATTTAGTGATTGCCCAGGTTCGATTTGACATGTGATAGACAGGAAATGATAAAAGGAATATGCACAAACAAGAAAATATAATACAAAATTATTATAATTATTTAAAATAAAACACACGAAAAAACAGAGGAGGGGGGTCAAAATTACACCAGTCTGTTGCAGATACCAGATTGTGAAACATTGAAAATAGCTTATTATGAATCATATTGTTATAAAAAATAAAATGACCAAGAAGAAATAGCTTCCTGTGTAGTTTTTTTAGATGTATGGTAAGACATTTCATGGAACTTGATGTTTATTTTCAAGTAAAGATTAGAAAAATGAAAAAATTGAAAAATAATATAAACTTTTTAATAAGTAAAATTCGCACCACTATACACAAACAAAGGAAAGAATTTACGGGAGTTCCTTATAAGTTTGGAATTACTTTCAACGGAGTTGCCATGATTACAGCTATGTAACAATCTTTTATATTTATACCTCAATTGAGGGAGAAATTATCGCAAGCTCGACTTGCTTGGTGGTCAAGGCGTGAGGGTCCCCTGAGCTCAAGGGCCCCTGTGCACGGCACTACCTAGCCAATTGGTAGTTACGCCACTGTACTTTATTAAATTTATATAAGATTTTTTTTGTTACATGTCTTAAACCGTTTTTAAATAAAATTATTGAACTGAATCGGAAATAAAGAACTGACCTGAAATATTTCAGGAAAGAGAATAATGTAAATCACATTACACTATTCATTCCATTAATTTTATAAATTTCTCTTGTCATTAAACTGTTTAAAAAATGATTTTGATGCAATTTAGTATTGAAGAATATCACAGAAAATTGTTTTGAATGTATAGAAATATATATATATATATAAAGGTTTTTGCCTTAACTAAAACTTATATTTTTATAAAATTCAAATGAAAAACTGATGTTCCTCAAAACAGAAACGAAACAGCGGAAAAAAAGGAGTTTCTTTGTACAACTAGAATGTCGGGCACAGTTTTCATGTAATTGAAAACTGCCATGGAGTGGGCAGTAAAAGAGGGGTCAGTTGTCATATAAATAGTCTTCAGTTGGTTGTAAACTGGACCCTCCAAGAACAAAAATAGAAGGCGAAAGAGAGGGGGGGGGTTTCCTGTCTCGAGTTCCCTTTGCACTTAGAATCCCTCTCTCAACTGTTGTAGAAGAGGCTTGTATGATTCTGTGACGTCATTTTCTTTCTTCATGACAGCTGTCAGAACATAATCATCAGAAAATGGGATCAAGTAAATGCAAATTTGGAAAAATAATAGCTTAAAAAAAATGTTTATTTCAAAGTTAAGAAAATATTGAAAATTAAGAAAAAAAGGCATATAATTTATCTTTTATGAAGGAACTATTTACCTCCGATCATTAAGACCAGTACTCATGAGTACTTGGCCTTTCTTTAGAAACTCCCATTCCCCCCTTTCCTTAAGGGTCCTGTAGACAGAAATTCCAACTCTAAAACGATGAAAGCGCCCTCTTCTGGGAGGGGGGAATGGGCGTTCCTAAAAGAAAGGCCAAGTACTCATGAGTACTGGTCTTAATGATCGGAGGTAAATAGTTCCTTCATAAAAGATAAATTATATGCCTTTTTTTCTTAATTTTCAATATTTTCTTAACTTTGAAATAAACATTTTTTTCAAGCTATTATTTTTCCAAATTTGCATTTACTTGATCCCATTTTCTGATGATTATGTTCTGACAGCTATCATGATAAAAGAAAATGACGTCACAGAATCATTCAAGCCTCTTCTACAACAGTTGAGAGAGGGATTCTAAGTGCAAAGGGAGCTCGAGACAGGAAACCCCCCCCCTCTCTTTCGCCTTCTATTTTTGTTCTTGGAGGGTCCAGTTTACAACCAACTGAAGACTATTTATATGACGACTGACCCCTCTTTTACTGCCCACCCCATGGCAGTTTTCAATTACATGAAAACTGTGCCTGACATTCTAGTTATACAAAGAAACTGCTTTTTTTACGCTGTTTCGTTTCTGTTTTGAGGAACATCAGTTTTTCCTTTGAATTTTATAAAAATATAAGTTTTAGTTAAGGCAGAAACCTTTATATATATATATATATATATTTGTACATTCAAAACAATTTTCTGTGATATTCTTCAATAATAAATTGCATCAAAATCCTTTTTTAAATAGTTTAATGACAAGAGAAATTTATAAATTAATGGAATGAATAGTGTAATGTGATTTAAATTATTCCCTTTCCTGAAATATTTCAGGTCAGTTCTTTATTTCCGATTCAGTTCAATAATTTTATTTAAAAACGGTTTAAGACATGTAACAAAAAAAATCTTATATAAATTTAATAAAGTACAGTGGCGTAACTACCAATTGGCTAGGTGGTGCCGTGCACAGGGGCCCTTGAGCTCAGGGGCCCTCGCGCCTTGACCACCAGCAAGTCGAACTAGCGATAATTTCTCCCATAATTGAGGTATAAATATAAAGATTGTTACATAGCTGTAATCATGGCAACTCCGTTGAAAGTAATTTCAAACTTGTAAGGAATTCCCCTAAATTCTTTTCCTTTGTTTTATATTGTTGCGAATTTTACTTATTAAAAAAGTTTATATTATTTTTCAATTTTTTTTCATTTTTCTAATTTTTACTTGAAAATAAACATCAAGTTCCATGAAATGTCTTACCATACATCTAAAAAAACTACACAGGAAGCTATTTCTTCTTGGTCATTTTATTTTTTATAACAATATGATTCATAATAAGCTATTTTCAATGTTTCACAATCTGGTATCTGCAACAGACTGGTGTAATTTTGACCCCCCTCCTCTGTTTTTTCGTGTGTTTTATTTTAAATAATTATAATAATTTTGTATTTATTTTCTTGTTTGTGCATATTCCTTTTATCATTTCCTGTCTATCACATGTCAAATCGAACCTGGGCAATCACTAAATTCACAAGAAAACTCATATGCATACATGTAAGTAGTTTGTAGCTTTGCTTTCCTATGTTCTGCAGAGCTTGACACAGGGCTGATGTGAACCAGCTTTGTATATATATATATATATATATATAATACTCTAATATATTTTTAATTAATAAAACTCCACCAATATTCTCTCTTTTTTTTGCACCAAGACCTTTGGATACCTAGCTACGCCACTGATAAAGTATATTGAGTATTGGTTTTGGGGCCCACACAATTTTTTGGAAGAACAGTTTTAGTGTTGGAATTTCTAATATAAATACAGTTACAAAAAAAAGGAACGAGTCTTACAGTAGTCGCATATGATGTGTAACATCTGACATGTTATCCTGGTAAATACGCAATAGTAACATAAATCCTGAAAAAAATTAATCGGGTCTGATTGGAAATAATTTTCTATCAAATAATTTTATCTTTAATGAAAAATTTATTTAATTAACACAAAGAGTCATGTAATTTTTTATCAAAAATAAATATTCTTGTTCAATTAGGGGAAGACACACACACACAATAGACTTATGATGACTAAAATATGACACATACTTGAAATTTCAAAGTATTTAATAACCTTTGAAAAACAACCTCAATAACAGTACCACTGTTAGTTGTCGATATATTTCGGTTTGTGTTCATTTCGAGCTTGAGCTCATCATTCAAAAAAGCTATGAGCGGACAATCGTAAAGTTACCTGACTGACAAGCAGATTTGGTAAAGCAGTAATTGGTTCGGCCGTTTGTTTCTGAGAGATTTATGTTCGTTGCAAAAACAAAACAAAAAAAATCCCTGCTGCGTGGAGTTGAATTTTGTGCAATTCTTTTTGGCTGTACTCCTTCAGTTTTCAATTTTTTTTTCTCACGTTTCTTTTGTCGAAAATCTCGCATACATTCTGTTTTGGATTTACCCGTCTCTGCAAATCACAAAATCGTTTTAAAGTTATTGTATTCCAGATTTTAATTTCAATTAACTTTTTTCACCAATCATACCAAATATTTTTCTTATTTATCACACTAATGTTATATTTTTAATATCACAAACAGAAACCAGCAATATATTTTATAAAAAACAATAAAAAAGAATTTAAATCAGCATTTAAAACCGTGGAGGATTATATACCATAATAACTAAAGACGCGCGATTCCCCAGTTCAAAAAAGGTCATGAAGAATACAAAGAAACTGTAAACTCAAGTGTCATTCTCGCTATCCGATCTTGGCTTAGAACAGGAATGGCCAACTCAAATGACCTTGCGGGCCACTTCGGAAAAACATTATAATCCTGCGGGCTGCCAAACAAAAATTATATTTCTTTATATTATATTTAGACCCATCACAAACATTTATTGGAATGAAAATTTAAAACGAAATGAATTATTATTGATTTCATTATTTTTCATCTATAAGGCATAGATAATTTATAAAAATAATGCAAGGATCAAATATGTCTAATTCTAGCAATAGGCAGCGCGATGGAGTTACAGGAATCGAGTGTGGTGCTGCGCTGCAATTCCCAGTGGCGGATTAAGCGGGTGTCGGACCTGGCAGCCACCAGGGGCCCCCAACACCGGGAGGGGCCCCAAGCTTGATGGATTCCACCAGTGGCGTAACAAAGAATATTAGTGCCCCCCCCTCCTGAAAATTCAGGTTTGGGCCCCAAGCCCAAATACATATACAGAAATGGCCCTATTATATACAGAATAAAACGTTTTGGACAAAATGGATATGGTAAAAATAATTGATGAATTTCCCAAAGAGAAATCAAACTGTAAGCTCTTAATTTTTTTGTATACAGTTAAGATTTTTCTTTAGCCGATGAGTTTTATTATAATCAATACATTTTATTTTGAGAATTTGAAGTAAGTGACTCTTTTCACTATTTTAGTGGTTCGACTCTTGAGCCTATGGGCCTCAAACCTTTTACCGCCAGGGGCCTCCAACTACTTTATTCCGCCTCTGGCAATACCGCACACTTCTAAGAATGTATTAAAATAAAAGAAAGGTAATAAAATAGAAACAGTTAGGAAGTATATTTGTTACAAAACACTACATTAAAAACAAAAATATTGTACAAAATAATCATATTTTGTAATGAATCTCGAGGGCCGCAAAATTATTCAAGGCCGCGGGTTGGCCACCCTTGGCTTAGAATTACGAAGTCTGTCGCAAATAACATATATGGCTTTAGAGCAGTGGTCTTCAAACTTTTTCAACTCAAGGAACCCTTTGAACTTGAAAGTGTTTTTGTGGAACCCCTAGAACTAGAAAGTGTTTTCGTAGAACCCCATTCCAATCAGAATTTCCTGGTATTTTGGGGGAAAATCTCTAATTCCTCAGATGTCAAACATTCAAATTGTGGAGTGAGTGAGTGAATATTAACGTCACACTGTTCAGCTACACGAGAGCTTTTGGTAACGGACCTCGTAATTTTGAACCATGGTCAAGTGACGAGGATGACACCTGAGATAGCACCTCATCTCCTAACTACCACACTAAAGGAAGGATGTTTGAGCTCTCGATAGATTTAACGTGCATCGCGCCCCTACACGGTGGGTCTTTAGTGGTGCTGGGCTTGAACTTTAAAATTGTGGAACCATTTGCCTGTATTTGTACTTGCAGTGCATTCTTCATAGCGCATTAACTTAGAATTCATTTTGGAAAAAAAAAGCATTGATGAGTTATCTTGAATAATATATAAAACACATGTATAAATGAAAATGCAAAATGTAGATACTGCTTTCCAGACAGAAATTTTAAAAAAAATTTCTGCAATGTTATTTCTAAGTTGAATTTTCAGTGAAGGAAATAAAAATGGAATAAAAACATCAATAGCAATAGTAAATAAATTAATTGAAATTTATATGTTTTAAGAAGAAATTATTAATGTTACTAAAAATATTCTTAAAATTATGGAAAACTTTCTGATTTATTTTAAATCAATGGTATTTCATCTTCGGAATATTTGAATCTTATTTAAAATGCGATGATCAATAAATCCATTTAGTATGTGGAAACTTTCACAATATTTGAAATGAACAGCGGAACAAAAGAATTTAGAAAAAAGAAATACACACTTTTCTTTCCAATTCCTGAAATTCTGTCCTATATTCTTTTTTCGTTTAGCCGAAAGAAATAATTTTTTTTTGAAGCTGCGACGATGATCCATTTTATTAAATAACTAAAATAAACTGTGCAAAATTAGTTTTAAAACAGCTGATATTCAAATAACTTAAACTTGGAAAAAAACACATGAATTTCAATTTTGGAGATATGTAAGAAAAGAATGCGAAAACTGATTCACTTTATCCTGACGATTCAAATGCATTTAATAAATATTAATTGTTCACTTTAATTATTAATAAAATATAACTTATTTAGTTTGTATAAATAATTTTAAGAAAGGTGGAATAAAAAACAGAGGATAGCTTTTTGTACAAAACGTATTTGTAGTTATTTTCAAGCACAGACTCAAACTTTCCTAAGAATGATGTAATTGTAAATAAAATCTTGAATGTCTATAGATTCTTAGAAAACAAGACCCATTTTGGGGGGAAAAAACAACTCTCACACAATCCGCGGAAGAGTCATAAATTACCACCTTTCACCAAGGGAACGCAGGGAAAATTTCATGTATCCTTCCGCAAGAAGAAGGAGTTACAAGTTTACTTTCCCCTCATTCCAAATATGCAATGCTGACTTATTTAATTACTCGCAAATAAATTAGTTTAAAATTTTTTAAAGTATATGCGTTTGAAAAAGCATAAAAAATAAAGTGTTTCCGATTTTTTACTTTTTTTATCCGATAATTGAAAATATTTTTATGATCGTTTCAACGCACTAAATGTAAATTTTCAAGCTTTTAATAAATATTTAAAAATATTTAGAAATTTTTTTTAAAAAATTGAAATCAAGAGAAACATTAATTTTTTTTTAATCTTTAGGATGCATTTTGTTTCATACAGTTAAAAGCAATACCTTAGACGTAAATTGAATTACAAGAAACTCCATAGAATTAACATTACACTCGGGTTTTCGTGGTGGCGTGTCACCGGGAGCCTTAAAGCTAATTTCTGCAGGGAGTGGTCAATGGATGCTATGCACCAGGGGCCCTAAAATAATCAAGGATTAAAAAAATATACTCTTGCATATGAAAACTTAACAATACTCCTATTGATGTCAATATGGCGAGATGTAAAATTTATCGTAAACATTATTATTATGGATATCTAAAATTCGACAATCTTCAAAATAATTCTTGATGTTACGAAAGTTTAGTTTTTGTTATTCGATTTGGGAAGCTCCCAAGAATCCCTACCTCAACTGGACTTTTTAGAAGGTATAATTTAGAAGTGGACTTATATTAATAAAGTAGCGAATTTTTATGAAGAAGCCTGGTTGTTATTTCAATAGTAACTCTAAAAATAACGTGAATGTTTCAAAAATCTTAATTCAGGCTCTGTAAAGAAAAATCCTAACTATATATACATAGAAAAAATATTACATAGAAATATTTTCAATGAAAAGAGAATGTTTTGAAAATGTAATTTTTCTTCATGTTTTTGCTATAAAATTACATTTAAACAGTTTTAATGTAATGGAATATAATGGAAAATTTTAATCGAATTGTTAAGTAATTACTACTCTGTGCTAATGGATCACATAAGCAGAATAAAAAAATCGTAAAACAGAGAATTATGCACAGATCTCAAAAATAAGTTATTTTTGTATTTGGAAAGGAAGTCCTTTCCGAAATTAAAGCAGCTACGTACAAATGGACTGCACTCTTAAAATTTCCCATTAGGAAAAAATTTCAATCAATATAAGATATGTAAATTTTGAAGATAAAAGATTAACTATAAATGAAAATTTTTACAGGGTTTATTAAAGTAATTTATGTGCCTGGAGCAGGATTAGCAAAAGAAAGAGAGAGATTAGTGTCGCTCTATAAAGCAACAAGAGGGCTATTGATCACAAACCTCGTAATGTTCAACCTCGGTCGAGTAACGAGAATGACACCTGAGCTGGCATCCCTCTTTCCTAACTACCACATAATTGGGAGGGAATGCCTCATCTACACGGAGGGTCTTTAGTGGCAACAGGATTTGAGCCCATGACACCCCAGACATGAACTCGTGACCATAACCACTAAGCTACTGCTCCCACCAGGAATAGCAAAAATTCTATTGAAAAGGTTAAGGGAGTCTGATAACCAATCAGTTTTTAATATATTTGAAGTTTTCTGAGAGTTGACAATCTCAATATTCGACAGTTTAGAGAGAGTGATTAGTTTAGCAATCATTTTAAAGCATTTTTCCATTCTTAAAAGTTTAATTAAAAACTGGAAGGAGGTACCGCCCCCTCCCTTATCTGCCTAATGGCGGACCAACTCCAATTGTACAAATTATGCAACTCTATCACAGCTCAAATTGTAAAACTGTAATTTCCTTGTATTATGTAGTTCATACGGTTTTTTTCTTCATAATTGGCTGTAAAATTTGTAACACATCGTCACGTTTAACTATTTTTGCACGTTCATGCAAAGCCTCCCTATCATAAATGTAAATTTGTCCAAACTGTGAGTTTGCTCCATTCTGTAAAAAGGATGTAGTTTCTTTTGTTAACTTCACCTTACAAAGAACCTTGAAATAAATTTATTACAGCATCATGAAAAACTTTTTTTTGTATATAAAGAGAGATATTTGGGAGAATAATCTGTTCGTTCAGTGAAATGGGTATTAATTCTTACTTTTACTACTAAAATCGTTTCTGTTCAGTTATGTTTCAAGGTTTTTAATTTTTAAAGAGCAATATTTGTGTGTTTTTACACATAGTTAAAAACCTTAGAAGCTTTTTTTTGCTTTCATTAATTTTTTCCTATTGAGAAATTGCCGGGCTCAAAACATCCTTGTGTTACTAAAAGACAATATTTGGAAGAGGTGGAATACTACTGAAAATTATATGACTTAAAATCAGCCTTTTTTCAGCTGATACTACAATGAGACTTTATTGAGTTCAAGTATTCCGTATACAGACAAATATAACTGAATTTATCTATGATATTACAAAATGTATTATAATACTATAGTAAAATAATTTCAAGTCATGTAATAAAAATCAAACTTTTTAAATTGCACCGACTTTAAAACTGAGAAAAAATTAGATGTTATACGTACAAACCTGGGGGTTTCTAATTTCAGTTTGTATCATTATTATTTTTATAAGTGTTTCAAAACTTTTTTGAAAGCATCATGATAAGATTAGGCTGAGTAATCTCTGTCATCGTATATATATAACAAATGCTATCAATTTTATGTAAAACATATTTTAAAATATAAAAAAAAATATATCCTCATATAACATATTCAATTAAAGTAGTGTTTTGATATAGTGTACATAATTTCGATAAAAAAATTTTTTTAATTAGATTTTAGAGGCATTATTAATTTTTGTTTTATGCCTTTAGAAACTAACTGTGTTTTTCTCAGACTTTTCAATTTTGAGGATATATTTCTCCCATGGATTTTTTCTGTTCAAGATAATATTGAAAAATTTTTGTAGAATTTTTATATATATATGTTTTTTAAAAGTTAGTATGGATTTCGGTCTGAAAGCACTAGTTATTTTTTCTAAAAATCTTAAATTAATAGTTTTAAAAAATTTGATATATTTTCCATAGCTGTAAAAATAATTATTAAAATTCAACAAGGAATTTTTAGTAGGGAATATTAGTTTGAAATGTTCAAATCCATACTAACTTTTGTTCTCAATAATCTTAAGAAACAGAAATCACTGAAAATAACTAAAAAACTTTAAAAATTGAGTATTTTACAAGAAAAATTTGTAATTTTAAAATTAAGACCGGTAAAAATTTTTTATTTGAAGAATAAATTTAATAATATAATCTACAAAGAAAACATAAATTACTTTCAATATTACTGTCTTTAAAACGGGCACTGTGTAGGCTTAACATCACTACTCAAACTAGTAACATATTTAAAGCAATCCGTTATTTTTTCAAGAGCGTACCATGCCCAACTATAGATATAAAGATCAAGGAGAAAAAAAAACCGGAATTTAAAAATTGCTACAAAACACACACACACACATATATATATACATATATATATATATATACTAACCGTTACCCGCCCGCTTCGCTGGGTATTTCATGACGTTTTATAAATATATACTCTTTATATATATATATACCTGTAACTCTCGACTCTTGATATAAAAAAAGAACAGGACTTTTCTAATTTGTATTTTCTAAAAATTTTAAAAATTGAAGTATAGAAGGATGTTTGTACCTTCGTACCCTATAACCAAGTGGATTTCCGCGTAACCAATTTTTGGTGGAACTCTACTCCATAAAGTAAGCATGCAAGACAAATTTTAAGTCTAAGTCTAATAGAGTAAAAACGAAGTTTTTATTATCAATTCCTACCGTAATTCCTTTGAGAAACGTTCTCCAATATAACTGTTCTTAGCGGATTTCAATTTAACAAATGGAAAATGCAAACAAAATTCCACTATTATAGACCTTGTATTTCGAAAAAAGGAAATTTTTTTGTGTCAATACACCCCAGTAACCCCATGCTCCCCCAGGAGTTGATTTCCTAAAATACATTCTTAGTAGATCCCTGTTCAACAAAAGAAACATGCTTAACCAATTTCAAGTATGTGGGTCTAACAATTCAAAAACGGGATTTTTTCCCCATAATTCCGCGTGACCTCTCGCAACCCTCCTTGGGGTTTATTTTCGTTTTAATGTTTCGTTTTAATGGAACTCTGTTTCATGAAAGGAACATGCCCACCAATTTTCAAGCAGGTAGGTATAATAGTTTAAAAAACGGAAATACTTATATCCATTACGCCCCTTCAAAATGAAACTTGTGGTTTAATTTTCGCGAAATCCATTTTGTAGCGGTTCTCTACTCTGCGAAAGGAATCCTTTACTAAATTTCAAGACTGTACGTCTAATAGTTTAAAAACCAATTTTCATATCTGTAGGTTGAATAGTTCCGGAGATATCATGATTAGTCAGTCAGTCAGTGAGTCGCTTTTCTCCTTTATATATATAGATAGATATACAACCCAAATTTGCTGGTCTTAATTCAGTAACAGCTTTAGAAATCATAATAGGTATCCTTTTTAGTCCATTGACTTTTTTGGTTTCTTCCATTTTTATTACACTATATATATATATTCATATATACACGTATATATATATATATATATAATATATACTATATATATATATATATATATATATATATCGTCTCCCTCCACTACTTCTCTCTACAAAAATAAAACTTCGGAAATTATATTTTTCCTCAAGTCCCAACTGAAGATATATACTAAATTTTTCTTCAAAAAATTTAAAATCCCTTCCCTCTTCTTAGCCCGATGGACTTTTTTTTGATATCCAAGACAACAATCATAAACATGCTCGTGAATTCAATGAAGAACTTCCTCTATAAATCATAAGTCTTATTAAGATAATTTCATGAAAAAATTGATAGCAACATCAGATTTCAAAAGCGCACTACTGTTCTCCCCACCGCTCCTTTGGGGAATTTAAGCATCGCAATCGTGTCACTAGAAAAGAAGATCAAAGCAGTAAAAATTCAAAATAAAAGAGCCGATCAAAAAAATGCACCGATTTTATCTCCGCTTAATAATCGGCCACACTAAAAATAACATTATGAGAGTACAAACGCAGACTATATACAATAAATATTCTGAAAACGTTGCACGTAGGAAATAAAAAAAAGAATCTTAGCTTGACAATTAATTCAATGAATATAATAATTTAATTGAAGGCTGTGAAATTGTGTCACATTTTCATGAGTATTGAAAACACTGGCGGAGCTGCTCCCTGTATCATCCTTGAGGGCACTCTCTAAAGGCCTTATCACACGTACACGTTTGGTGCAATTTTTGTTCCAATTCGTGCAATTTTTACTCCGTTGCCATAGCAATGGCTTTAGAACAACTTTTTGCCAGTGAACTGAGAAAGTTGCTCTAAATGCAAGTTGCTTGAAATTCAGCCAATGGGTTCTTCGGCGCCCTACGCATAAACAAGATGGCGGTAACGGTGGTAGCTTCGCATGAAATATGGCGTAATATATTTTAATGATGTACAATATTTTAACGGCGTATAATATTTTAAACAGAATATGCTCCATTTCTGTTTACCCCCATAAACAAAGTGCGAGCGAAATAAAAGAAATAATATTGGATGTTTGTTTCGAAGCAGAAAAATCAGCGAGTAATATTTCAATGGGAGAAGAACGTGGCTGATGTCAGAGCATGTCGTTTTGTTTACGGTAACCTTTCCCCTCAGATTCGGCGAAAAGTTAGGCCAAAAAAAATACACGTGTGATTTTAAGGCCACCTGCGATTTTTGCTTACACGTTTGGGTGCCGCCCTCAAAGCTTGGGGCCCCGTATCATTGATACGCGGTAACTATGCCCCTGATTGGAAATAGCATTAATTTGTAAAACAAGAAATGGAATGCTGTTAAAAAAGGACTGACAAAAAGTGCTCTAGTTAATATTTTCTAAGAAAAATGACATTTTCTTTTTAAAGATTCAAATCGAAACTTTATTTCCATAATAAGCATCCTTCTATGACAATTTCAAATACAATTTGTATCTAAGAGATATGAGCAAAAGAAACTTATTAAAATTTCGCATATTTCTATCAAACATAGAGAATTAGATCGATAAATAAATAAAGGTAAAAAGATAAATAAACAAATATATATCCTAAAACTCGAAAAAAAATACTT